>CM056388.1:37878870-38180358 GCA_029718625.1 Synaphobranchus kaupii | reverse complement strand
CGCCCCTCTCGTTACTCACATTCCTCACTGCTGTGCTTCGGCAATCACTCCTGATTTAACATCACACCTGTTTCTCGTTTTCTCCTTCACTTCCTGCACCATTTAAACCCCTGGCTGGCTGCTATTCAGCGCCAGTTCGTTGACTAACCTACCGTGTTTGTTTCGTATCCCGTTTCTGGTCCAGTGTTTGTGAACCTGCTGGTTCATACCTGTTCGCCTGGTTTCCTGACTGGTAGCTATCTCTGCTAATCTTTCGCTGCTGCATGCATTTACCTGTTTCCCTTCAAAACCTCCAGACGCCGCAGTTCCAGTCTTCCCGCAGCTGTGTTTGTCCTCCCCGTGTTACGTACCTCCCGTACTCGTGTTGCAGTACCAGGACCTCTGCATGCCAGCCGGCTTACGCCAGTATTGCCCGAGCTACGCCGCACCTTCCAACTCGGCGGTGCATTCACCAGCTACAGTCCTGTCACAACACCCTGCCTTTAACCTCTGCTTTCTGCCCGGTTACTCAAGCTACCCGGTCCAGTTTCCAGTCCTGTTCCAGCCCAGTTCCGATCCAGTTTCCAGTCCAGCTCCAGTCCAGTTTCCAGTCCAGTTCCAGTCCAGTTCCGGTGTTTTAGACACCTCCGTTCTAGTCCAGTTCCGGCTTGGAACAAGTTCCGTGCCGTCCCCTGTGTTCCTGAGTGGACCTTCCGGTCCAGCTTCCAGTCCAGTTCCAGTCCAGTTCCGGTGTTTCATACACCTCCGTTCAAGTCCAGTTCCGGCTTGGAACAAGTTCCGTGCCGTTCCCGTTTCCTGAGTGGATCTCCCGGTCCAGTTTCCAGTCCAGTTCCCAGTCCAGTTCCAGTCCAGTTCCGGTGTTTTATACACCTCCGTTCAAGTCCAGTTCCGGCTTGGAACAAGTTCCGTGCCGTTCCCGTTTCCTGAGTGGACCTTCCGGTCCAGTTTCCAGTCCAGTTCCGATCCAGTTTCCAGTCCAGTTCCAGTCCAGTTCCAGTCCAGTTCCGGTGTTTTAGACACCTCCGTTCAAGTCCAGTTCCGGCTTGGAACAGTTCCGTGTTTCCTCAAGTCCAGCTCCGGCTTGGAGCAGTCCTCAGTTGGACGCTATCCTGTGTTAACTAACTAACCTGTTTTGCTCCCGTGTACAGCTTTGGGACCACCCCAACGCTTAATAAAGTTCCACTTTCTGTAATCTGTCTCCTGGTCGTTGCACTTGGGTTCGTCCCGTATCAGGATCGTAACAGAACGAACTGGCCAACAATATGGACCCAGCCGATCTGGAACAGATTCGCCACGCCTTCTCCTGCCAAACTGCGATCAGCGACCAACAGGGTCGCCGTTTGGATGATGTGCTGGAAGTAGTTAGGGGCATCACGGAGCAAGTATCCCAACTTTCGCTCCACCAACCGCTACTACGGATTCCAGCCAACCCTACTCCTTCCTCTCCCGAACCCCATCCGGAGGCACCGGCGCCCACTTCCAGCCGTGAGCCCCGTGTACAACACCCCGAGTTATATCGCGGGGGGTTGGGGAGATGTCGTGAATTTCTACTTAAATGTGACATAGTGTTTCGGATGCAGCCCTCCTCCTTCGCCTCTGACTCCAGCAAGATCGCGTTCATTATGAGCAGCCTGGGAGGGAGCGCCCTGGAGTGGGCTACATCCATCTGGGACAGCCAGGCTCCGTTATGCAGCAACTTCGCAGCCTTTACGGCAGAGATGCGACGTGTGTTTGAACACCCGACCTGTGGACGTGACGCTACCCAGCGTCTGCTTCAAGTTCGCCAAGGCAACCGCAGTGTCGCAGAAATGGCCATTCAGTTTCGTACCCTCGCCGCGGAGTCAGGATGGAATGACGCCTCCCTCCAGGGGGCTTTCCGCCAAGCTCTCAGCGAGGAACTCAAGGACCAGCTTGCCACTCGGGAGGAATCCAACTCCCTTAATAGCCTCATCAGCCTCGCTATAGCCATCGATAATCGTCTCCGCATCCGGGCCCGGGAGCGGGGAGGAAGTTCCGGGCGTCATTCGCCCTCCGTCGTCTCTAATGTTCATTCACACTCCATCACTGGATCTCGGGCGCCTACGGCCGGGTCCGAGGAAGAGCCCATGCAACTGGGCAGAGTTGCGGTCAATCCCGAGGAGCGTCAGCGCCGTCAGCGCACCAGATCCTGTTTCTATTGCGGCAAGCCTGGCCATCAGATCGCCTCCTGTCCCATTCGCCCAAAAGAAGGGGCTCGCCAGTAAGACTGGGCGTACTGACGAGCCCCATCGTTCCCAACCATGCTGCCCAGGACCGCCTCATGTTCAAGGCTACTCTCCTTTGGAGGGACAAGACCCTATCTTCTTCGGCCCTAATTGACTCCGGAGCTGACGCCAGCTTCATGGATATCACCTTCGCCAGGAGGGCCGGCATTCCCACGGAACGTCTCACTTCACCCATTTCAGCTCTAGCTCTGGACGGCAGGAGTTTGGGGTTAGTTACCCACTCCACCGTTCCTATCCAATTAGTTCTATCTGGCAATCATCGGGAGTCCATTCAGCTATTACTGATTAACTCCCAACAATCTGCTCTGGTTTTAGGTCAGACCTGGCTTCGCCTCCACAATCCCCATATTGACTGGAAAGCCGGTCGCATCCTGGCGTGGAGTGCCCACTGTCTAGCCAGCTGTCTCCGTTCTGCACTACCCCCTCCGGGGCCCAGTAAACCCTGTTCCATGCAACCTATACCGGATTTAACGAATGTTCCCAGCGAGTATCACGACCTCGCGCAAGTGTTTTCTAAATCACGTGCTCTGTCCTTGCCTCCTCACAGGCCGTATGACTGCGCCATTGACCTACTGGCTGGAGCTAAACTGCCATCGGGACGCCTCTACAGTCTGTCTGGACCGGAGAAACTAGCCATGGAGGAATACATCCACGACTCCCTCGCGTCGGGTATTATCCGTCCCTCTTCATCCCCAGTCGGTGCAGGGTTCTTCTTCGTTGGGAAGAAGGATGGCTCCCTGCGACCCTGCATCGACTACCGGGGCCTCAACCAGGTCACCATCCGTAACAAATACCCTCTTCCCCTCATTAACACCGCCTTTGAAGCCCTCTCTCCAGCTGTGACGTTCACCAAGCTCGACCTCCGGAATGCGTATCACTTGGTGCGTATCCGTGAGGGGGACGAGTGGAAGACTGCTTTTAATACCCCGTTGGGCCACTACGAATACCTGGTGGTCCCTTTCGGCCTTACTAACGCCCCAGCAGTCTTCCAGAGCATGGTGAACGACGTCCTGCGGGACCTCCTAGGGAGGAGCGTTTTTGTTTATATCGATGATATTTTAATTTTTTCTCAATCCCCGCAGGAGCATGTCCGTCACGTTCGAGAGGTTCTCCAGCGGCTGTTGGAGAATCAGCTATTTGTTAAGGCTGAGAAATGTTCCTTCCACGCTTCCACGGTCCCGTTCCTCGGCTTCATTATCGAGGAGGGCAGTATCCGGGCGGACCCTGTGAAAATCAAGGCGGTGACAGAATGGCCCCAACCCACCTCCCGCAAGCACCTTCAACAGTTCCTGGGGTTTGCAAATTTCTACCGCCGCTTTATTCGCAATTACAGTTCCATTGCTGCTCCCCTGACTAAACTCACTTCCGTTGCCCTGCCTTACTGTTGGAATTCCGATGCCCAGCGAGCTTTCGAGCTACTCAAGGCTCGGTTTTCCTCAGCACCTATCCTCCTTCACCCTGACACTTCTCGGCAGTTTGTCGTTGAGGTGGATGCCTCCGACACCGGCGTGGGGGCCATTCTGTCTCAACGGTCCGCCTCTGATAGCAAGCTCCATCCCTGCGCATTCTTCTCCCGGAGGCTGTCCTCCGCCGAGAGGAACTACGATGTCGGGGATCGGGAACTGCTGGCGATAAAACTGGCTCTTGAGGAGTGGCGCCACTGGCTGGAGGGGGCAGGTACCCCTTTTCTTGTTTTTACCGACCATCAAAACCTCATTTATTTAAGATCTGCCAAGAGGCTCAATTCTCGTCAGGCTAGATGGTCGTTATTTTTTGCACGCTTTAATTTCTCTGTTTCTTTCCGCCCTGGTTCCCGTAATATTAAAGCAGATGCCCTGTCCCGCATTTTTTCCCCTCCCTCCAGTCCTGCTGATCCGGAGCCCATTTTGCCGGCCTCCTGTGTGGTGGCTGCGGTCTCCTGGGAGATTGAGGGCATTGTGAAGGCCGCCCAGACTTCCCAACCGGACCCCCGCAATAACCCTAACTCCTGTCTTTTTGTCCCCGATTCCGTCCGCTCCCAGGTCCTCGAATGGGTTCACGCCTCGTGCCTGGCATGTCACCCAGGTGTCGCCAGAACTATCGCCCTCGTCAGGAGGAGTTTCTGGTGGCCTACTCTTAAAGGGGATACCCGTGCCTTCGTCCTGGCCTGCTCGGTGTGCGCCAGGAGCAAGGCTTCCCACCAGCCTCCCTCCGGTCTTCTCCTTTCCCTCCCCGTCCCTGGCCGTCCTTGGAGTCACATTGGTGTGGACTTCGTAACCGGTCTGCCGTTGTCAGAAGGTAACACCGTCATTCTGACAATAGTGGACCGGTTCTCCAAGGCGGTTCACTTTGTTCCCCTCCCCAAGCTCCCGTCCGCCCTTGAAACCGCTGAGCTCTTGGTGCTACACGTGGTCAGGCTGCACGGGATCCCCTCTGACATCGTGTCAGACCGTGGGCCCCAGTTCTCCTCCCGAGTTTGGAGGGCGTTCTGTGCAGCCCTGGGTGCCTCTCCTAGTCTTTCCTCGGGTTTCCATCCCCAGTCTAATGGTCAGGCAGAGAGGGCGAACCAGGACCTGGGGGCCGCCCTGCGGTGCGTTACAGTGCGCAATCCTGCCTCTTGGAGCCGTTTTCTCCCCTGGGTCGAGTACGCACATAACTCCCTTAAGAGTGCCTCTACTGGCCTATCCCCGTTTGAGTGTGCTTTAGGCTATCAACCCCCTCTTCTGTCGACCCAGGAGGCCGAGATAGCTGTCCCCTCTGTTAGGGCCCATGTCCTTCGTTGTAAAAACATTTGGAGACTCACACGCACCGCACTCCTTCACGCCAATTCCCGCTCCCAACGTCTGGCGGACCTTCACAGGACCGCAGCCCCACAGTATAGGGCCGGTCAGCAGGTCTGGCTCTCCACTGCAAACATCTCCCTTCCCTCTTCATCCAGAAAGCTTCAGCCCCGTTTTATTGGTCCCTTCCCCATCATTTGTCTAGTTAACCCGGTGTCTGTTAAACTTTCCCTCCCCGCCTCCCTCAAAGTTTACCCTGTGTTTCATGTGTCCCAGGTTAAGCCTGTCTCCTCCAGCCCCCTCAGTACCCCTACCATCCCGCCTCCTCCCGTCCGAGTTGTTGACAACGCCCCGGCCTACACGGTGAACCGTGTTATTGATATCCGCCGCAGGGGCCGGGGTTTCCAATACCTCGTCGACTGGGAGGGGTACGGTCCTGAGGAGAGGTCGTGGCTCCACAAGAGCCTGATCTTGGACCATTCAGTAATCCAAGACTTCCACGAACAGTTCCCTGACAAGACCAGGCCTCCGGGTACGCCAGGTGGCGTACATTGAGGGGGGGGGTACTGTAACGTTCCGTTCCCGTCCTGTCCGTTTTCCATGTTTTCCTTGTTTCCTTCCGTGTCATGTTGGATCCCTTGTCCGTGTTTCCCTCCTGGCTGTGGACTGGGCGTCTCCCTCGGGTACTTTTGGTTTCATTTTCCACTTTAGCTTCCGCCTATCACTCGCCCCTCTCGTTACTCACATTCCTCACTGCTGTGCTTCGGCAATCACTCCTGATTTAACATCACACCTGTTTCTCGTTTTCTCCTTCACTTCCTGCACCATTTAAACCCCTGGCTGGCTGCTATTCAGCGCCAGTTCGTTGACTAACCTACCGTGTTTGTTTCGTATCCCGTTTCTGGTCCAGTGTTTGTGAACCTGCTGGTTCATACCTGTTCGCCTGGTTTCCTGACTGGTAGCTATCTCTGCTAATCTTTCGCTGCTGCATGCATTTACCTGTTTCCCTTCAAAACCTCCAGACGCCGCAGTTCCAGTCTTCCCGCAGCTGTGTTTGTCCTCCCCGTGTTACGTACCTCCCGTACTCGTGTTGCAGTACCAGGACCTCTGCATGCCAGCCGGCTTACGCCAGTATTGCCCGAGCTACGCCGCACCTTCCAACTCGGCGGTGCATTCACCAGCTACAGTCCTGTCACAACACCCTGCCTTTAACCTCTGCTTTCTGCCCGGTTACTCAAGCTACCCGGTCCAGTTTCCAGTCCTGTTCCAGCCCAGTTCCGATCCAGTTTCCAGTCCAGCTCCAGTCCAGTTTCCAGTCCAGTTCCAGTCCAGTTCCGGTGTTTTAGACACCTCCGTTCTAGTCCAGTTCCGGCTTGGAACAAGTTCCGTGCCGTCCCCTGTGTTCCTGAGTGGACCTTCCGGTCCAGCTTCCAGTCCAGTTCCAGTCCAGTTCCGGTGTTTCATACACCTCCGTTCAAGTCCAGTTCCGGCTTGGAACAAGTTCCGTGCCGTTCCCGTTTCCTGAGTGGATCTCCCGGTCCAGTTTCCAGTCCAGTTCCCAGTCCAGTTCCAGTCCAGTTCCGGTGTTTTATACACCTCCGTTCAAGTCCAGTTCCGGCTTGGAACAAGTTCCGTGCCGTTCCCGTTTCCTGAGTGGACCTTCCGGTCCAGTTTCCAGTCCAGTTCCGATCCAGTTTCCAGTCCAGTTCCAGTCCAGTTCCAGTCCAGTTCCGGTGTTTTAGACACCTCCGTTCAAGTCCAGTTCCGGCTTGGAACAGTTCCGTGTTTCCTCAAGTCCAGCTCCGGCTTGGAGCAGTCCTCAGTTGGACGCTATCCTGTGTTAACTAACTAACCTGTTTTGCTCCCGTGTACAGCTTTGGGACCACCCCAACGCTTAATAAAGTTCCACTTTCTGTAATCTGTCTCCTGGTCGTTGCACTTGGGTTCGTCCCGTATCAGGATCGTAACAGTAACGTTATGTCAGCGTAGTTATGAAGCTATTCTTGATTTGTCTAATACTGCTGTGCCGTAGTCGGGCATGCTTGGCCCAACTGTATAATAGTGGCCAATACATGTGCAATTACACAATGTCACAAATACAATGTAATAGGTATATTGTACTTAGCTGTTTTACTTAGCTGATGTAATGATTACAAAATTACATCCATCACTGTTGGGATGGCACCTGGCTTCAGCGACAGAGTTTTATAGAAGCCCATCTCAAAAAGCCAGTTAAATTGTGGTAGCAGTCCGGTGTGAAGTGCGCTTTGCACACTAGGGCTTTCTTCGGCAAGTCCGCGTGCTCTACACCGATAGCTTGAAGCCACTGGCTAAGTAGCGCTGGGTCTCTCGGCAGATTATGAAAGCTAGCAGAGCCGGTGGCCTTGCGCCGAGGGAACGATACATCTCTGACTCCTTGGCATAATGCAGGCAAGTTAGCTAAAGATACCAAGTAGTAAGACGTCGTATATGAATAACTGTAGCTCGATATAAGTCGTAATATTAACGTTAGCAATAATACAAAGCAATTCGCATTTGAACTTGAACTAGCTAATTAGCAGTACAAGGGTCTCCCAGTCTCAGAAGGAAAAGAAAAAAAAAAAATCGTCGTTCTCTGCTTTTATACCACGTGCCCAGCCAAGACCCACCCCTAGGACCACCTCAAGTCCACCCATTTTTATGTTAAGGATCTCGTGACGTCACAAATCCCCGGAAGCCAGCATATTGGTAAGTCTACACAAAAACTCAGATAAAACCATTTTGACTAAACATTAAATTTTCGGACATAAACAGTTGTGTATGGTCATAATCTAACTCAAAACATAGGTTTTCAACGGGAAAAGTCGGTTTTTGACTGCAGTATCACTTTAAAGCTCTTTTCAGTAGAAAACAAAACTTCCTAAGATGCCTTTGACTTTAACAACCACAGAAAGAAAAGAAAAAAAGAGAGTCTGACAAAGAAGATGTTGGGCATGTTATTGCCGTTATATATGCGCCTTTGTATAAGCACCAGACTTTCAGTTGGCTCTCCAACTGTGAACCCCACGGTGGATGGCTTTATCTATAAAGCTTTTTTTTAATAACAATTGAATGGTTTTCTTAAATGTTTTATCAGTAAAACATTCCACATTCCACAGCAGGATGTGCAAAATCGAACTAAAGAACACACAGGTGCAAAAATACACAGGTGCAAAAAAATAAAAGTCTTGTAAAGTCAAAATTGTTAATGGTGTAAAGGCTTGATGCTTTGGCCAGGCTTGTGGATTTCATCAGAATACATAGCAAAATGAATCAGAGGCTATATAGGGTGAGCCTTATAAATAAATAATAAGTGGCAAGTCAGAGGCCTGTATTCAATCAACTTTAATTTTTCCTTAAAGCAAGCGTTGCGCTTTATCTTCACAAACTCAATTTGGTGAGATAGTGTGCGTGACCACTGAATTTGGCAAACTGTACAAACAAAATAATAACTTTGTTCATCAAATTTAACAAAAAAAAAGGTTGATTGAATCCCAGCCGGAGTTTCAGAACAAGAGGGAAGGGAAACGATAAGCTAAGCAAACCGTTAGCATCATTTAATATTTGGTCCTTAAAACCCTATGAAGAGAAGCCTCATATTCAGTTGTTGAAAATGAACAGACACTCTGGAGTGTCAACAACATGCTGAGGATCCCTGGCATTGCGTCCCAATTATTTTTATAAGCACGGCAAACATTTACTACAGGCCTCGAACACTCTAAGCCGATACTCAGCGTGAATGTAGCGGTGTTCCTGGGCGGCTGCTGTGTGACACGTCCTATTAAAGAACTGGGGATTGATGTGCCACGCAAGCTGGCGTGGAATCCTGCCCGTGGCTTACTGTGGTCAGCAGACCTGTGGGGCGGCGTGGAATCAGCTCTAGCTTCGCCCACGGAGAAATTCATGGGATTGTCCTTTCATTTTGTATATCTGAGGTCTGTCTAGGCTCCTTTTTCCGAAAATGTGGCAAATTGTTAAACAGCTGCCTTGTGAATTTTCCTTCTTTGATTGTATCGGTGTATTTTGTCATACATTTGTAGTCCATGTTTTTAAATGTCGACTGGTGCTAAAAGGCGCCCAGTGTGCTTTAAATACATCCCAGGCTCCAGTTTAACATGTGTGAGAAATTGTAATTAGACGTTAAATCGCTCGTATTTTGTCAGGTAACTGCCTTAGATGTACTTTAAAATAGAGAGTTTTAGACAATCCTGTCCCAAGTTCCATTCATAGCCTGAAATATCTGACCGATTCAGGGTTTTTTTTTTTTTTTCTTTCGCTCACTAATATTTTCCAGACATGTTGAGGGGTGTGCTAATTGTCAACTGCAATGGTATACGCAGCATAAACACAGATTTGAAATAATGAAAGCCTGCATTGTTTGGGGGGATTGATGGAGAGGTAGAGGTTGTTAAACACGCTTATGAAACGTATAATTAGGAGTGCGGAGCTCGGTTACTGTACAGGCTCTGTGTAAGGTCCGTGCTCTTTGGCAGGGCTGCTGCTCTGTACAGACAACAGCAACGGTCCCACACAAAACTGGGGGTGTGGTGCCAATTGCTGTTTATCACATGAGCTTCACGTCTGACTCATGGGGTTTCGAGGGTATTGTTAAGCTGTAAAGATATAAACATTTATTTGAAGAATAAAAAAAGCAAAATGCAGATTCATGCGTTTCTCCATGGCACCACCACATCTGAGATTCACTTCCTTAAATCGAGCTGGTGATTCATGCACCACCGCCGTTATTTAAATGCCCTTCATCATTGCACCTCAACGCAGGGCAGTGGCGAAACATTACCTCTGTGCTTCAGCTACCTGAGACGTGTTCGTTTCATTTACATCATAACAGTTTGGCATCAGTTTCAAAAATCCATATTGAATTCCATATTGCACTGTCTCCTGGAACGATGCCAAAGGTCACGTTTTCCCAGGTGGGGATTCCACAATCCTCCTTACAGACTCTGGTCACAGTCACACCAGCTGTGTAAATTCCGGTCGAACCTTTAACCTGCTCCAGCAATATAAGTGACTATAAACTAAAATGGTTTCCGCTGTGTCTCGGACATGTTAATACATTTTCAATAATTTTGGCCGGTTGGAGTCGCAGTTTTGTGATTTAAACGTGTGGGATCCGTGTGCCACGTTTCAAAGAGGCCGTCCTCTCCCCTCCTCCTTTCCGCCAGGGTGGAAAAGCTTCAGCTTTCTCTAGGATCTGTCTGCTCCTCAGACAGATCCTAGAGGGAGATCGATGAATGCAGGTGAGTGCACATTCTGAATATAATCTACAGCCCGACCGCTCACAGCCCGTCTGTTATGCCGAAACCCGAAGCCCTGTGGGAGGGGCGTCCAATCACGAGAGCTCATGGCACTCCTCTGGAGCTCTCGTAAATTATGAGGAAAACAAGGGGAAGAGGTGTCTCCATCTTGGCGGTGGCACCGGCTTGGTTCGGCCCCACATGAGGGGCCACGAGTGAGGCAGGCCCTGTCACCATGGCGGTCAGAGGAGAACGGTCGGCTAAAATCCATATAATCCTGCTGATGATAGCTACCTCAGCTTTACTGGCGAGGCCTTATCGGCGGCCATTTTAATTAGCCAGCTAGGTTGGGCTAATCCAAAAGCACAGATGGTGAGTGGCAACCGGGCCTTATTGTAGCCCCTGCTGAACTGGGAGAGCAGGGGGTAATTGGCTCAGCTTCAGTGGGAACAAACATGCTGTACCAGCTCAGGCTACTTAGGGTCAACAACATTATCTTTTTCGCTGATGTTTCGTCCACATGGGAGGAGTACACCGATGATTATTACCCTTGCTCTGTGATTTTTCTCCACATCGGTTTTGTGTACTATGGTGTGCAGCACTTAGCAGCAGTACTATATTGTGCTATATGGCATGTACATGTAACTTTGACAGGAGGAGCATTGGGTATTTCCCCATTCTGGTTGGAAGAATGGAGAGGCCATTTGGAGTTGTTAGCGTGTAGGCATATCGCCAATTGCGACTGGGTCTTACAGTACAAAAACAGGAAATGCTGCTTGCTGTTTTTAATCCTCTCTTGCCCTTTCGAGTGTGGATTCTGGTCCCCATGCTTCTCAAATCTCTGAAAAACATGTGCGTTCAGAGTAAACCTGTTTTGTTGCATTTTTGCATAGTTGCCGCTGGCGACTAGAAGATATTTACTGTAAATTCCGACCTCTTGGTTCCGCAGATGCAGAAGGAGTCCCCCGCCTGGGGGTGCTACGCTGGGGCCAGGTGCGAAGGGGGGCCCCTGACACAGACAGACGTAAAGAGACACACCGCAGAGAAGGGGCGTGTGGCGGCGGTCCTAGAGCGCTCCCATTTTGAAGAGACTCTGCTCAGACCTGTCATTACCTCTGTCTGGGAACAACCTGTGGCCTGTCGGGTCATTTTATGGACCAAATTGGACAGGGTTACTTCACCCTTCCGTCGTTTATGTCACCTTCCCCTAATTGGTCAGCAAATGTGGGCACCTGACGACATTGTCAAATAGCACCTTTGTTAGCCAGGATTCCCTCTTTAACACTGCTAACACGTGTACGTTTTGTTAAACGTGGCACGAAACGTGTTTCTTGCATGAATGTTGAAAAAAAAAAGAGTAAATGCATTTTATTGCATCCGGCTTCCTGTAGACCGCTATCTGAAAACAGACATAAATGAACCTTTAATCCTCGCTTTGCGGGTAATGGTAGATGTATGATGACGATTATAATTCCAATGAATATGTTTATTAAGCAAGGAAGGCGGCGTGGGGAAAGTCTGCTGCTGTTCCTACGCTAATAATACTCCCCCACACACTGGTGAATTGGGGGGGTAGTCACAGCTTTGTGTGGCCCATGTTATTCATGACTTACACGTGACCCAAAATCCCCATCTGCAATCCCTCTGGAATTTTCCTGGTGACTCAGTGACTCCTTTTTTTTTCTTTTTTTTTTAAAGAGTATTTTGGCAGTTTATTGCACACGCCCACAGCCCCTTTGTGTGCACGAGATTGAATCTCGGTCACATGACTTCAGTTGATCCACATTTCCATACGCCTATAGTGTGTGTGAAGCGGTGGTAGTGTTTGGGCATTGTACAAAACTTCTCTCTGCGGTTTTATGACAGAGCAATTACTCACCTCCTCTGTGATTCTGGCTAGAGAACTAAAGACAAGAGAAAAAGAGCCAGAGGTGATCTCAGTATGTACAGCGCTGCCCCTCGTCCTCCTTCCTGTCTGAGTAACACTACAGTCACTCATCTTTGATGCAAAACTCATTGATTCAAATGTCTGTAGTGAAGACGGTTGAGACTTCCTGCCCCAGCTGTTGGCGTACTCCATGCCCTATTAAGGGGTTCATTCCTGCCTGGTAATTGTGGGTGGGTGTGTCTGCGTCGGACTGTAATTTGCATGGTGCCTGTCGTCTGGTAGTGGCGTGTGAGACGGGCCCTGACTGAGCAGGAGAGACTGTGCCCTGACAGCGGGGTCGGCTGTGTGCACTATGGCACAGTGGAACTAGGTTTGAAATAAGGGGGGGGTGCATGTTTGAATGCAGGAAGGGGGACCGCCACTTTACCCCCATCCCCACCCAGGCAGGGCACTCAGCTGCCAAATCGCTTTGATAATTATCCAGCTGAATAAATTAATCATTTGGTTACCCTGAAAAAGACTGTAGTATATTCAACAGGCAGTGGATGTGTTTTCTAATGTTGAGGGAACTAAAATGGAAACTAAATGGTTACCAGTTTGTGCCCCTTGGATGGTCACTGCTGTTGTCCCCAAGGTACGTACTTCATTCAAATTATGAGCAATACCCTGCTATATGAATTTGATGTTACATGTCTGCTGAAGATACGCCCCTTGCGGAGGTGTGGTTGGGATGGGCGTGTCACAGACGGGCCAGGGCATTATGGGAGCTGGCAGTTGACGCTGTTCTTCAGCGGCGTGACTCACATGCTGGAACAACAGCCCCTCCTCCCCAGCCCCCCGGCAGTGGCATTGTTCATGAGCTGCTTCTTCATATAAAAGCCAGCCTACGTTCCTCTCGCCGCCTTCATATCATTTCAACGAAAGGTCTTTCCCACGTCCTACGCAACAGCCCACTCACTAATTCATTAAAACGTGAGCTGTGCTTCAACAAGCTCATTGTGGAAGTTTTGTTCGGTTTCTCCTCCTGTTCATTCGCTAAAATGATGTCGGTGATGTGCAATGCGCTGCAGATGTTCCCGTTTCCGCCGTTAGCTTTGCCCTTGGTTTGTGTTCTGCTTTCAAAAGACAAACCCCATAGTTCTCAGGGAGGGGGAAAATGTTTACTAAAACATCATTTGGTAAAAGAGCACGTGACCGATGTTTGATTGCTGGGGCTGCCTGGACTGTGGTTCTGTCATGTGTACACTCTCATTCTTTGTTCCTTTTATCTGACCACAGCTCGCATGCAACATCAAATTTCAACAGAGAAAGGCTCTAAAAAAAAAAACTGTTAACACGACGAGATGCGTATTGACCTGTGTCTTAACCTTGTCATGCCCGGAGTTGTCTGCCAAAACCGGGTCGCTGCTCTTGTACATTCCTGTGTCACGTCAGCACTTTTCCAAGAAAAAGAGGCGTTCTAATGTGTGGCGTGTCAGTGCCAGCCTTGTAACAAAGAGACTGATCCAATTCTCTGTTTCTGTCTGTCTGTCTGTCTGTCTCCAGCCTTGCTGTTGGAATTTCTGCCCATGAAGTCTCAGTCATCAGGGTTTTGCACAACAATACGTTAAAGCAGCAATGCAGAGAGTCAAACAGCCCCTCAAAGCTTTGTTTATTTGTGTAGTCTCTTCAAGCTGCTAAGTCATAGTCACCTGGAAGTCTACCATCTTAAGTATCAGCATACTTCAGCATGGCAGCTCTGTTTTAGCCACATTGTCCTGGTGCGCCTCCGCTAGCCATCGGGCTGCAATTCTCATGTTCGCACCATTCTCTCAACTGACGTTTTCTGTGGCGAACGTGGCGTTTATGCAGGTGGCGCATGCTCCATAAAGCATTAAAATTCCTACCTCTGTACCAGGGTAGGGGAATGAATGTACCTAACATTGTGCGTGGCCCAATTGTCAGAGAGAACCCACACTTCCCCACCCTATAGTCCTGCCGCTGAACCCAGCAATCACTATTCAGCCCACCTTCACCCTTTCCCTCTCCCTGAGGACTGAGCCAACTCGAGGCAACTCCAGCTCAGTGCGGGCTTTTCCAATCTGCTGCTCCGCTCAAAGCTGGGGGGGAAATGCAGGAAGGAACAAAGTTAACATGAGGCCATGTATGTGCGTGGTGTGGCACTCCACAGAAAGGCTAGATGAGAGCAGCAGTCTGGTGAATGCTGGAGCCAGGGTTTTAAATAGAACCGTGGCTGCGTTGTGTTTCCTTGGACGAATTTTAAACGTCAGAGGATTGTGATTGTGACGAGGTATTCCAGTTTGAATGTGATTGTGGTGCACTAAGAGACAAACGTTCTCTTATTTTAACCACGGTGTTGGTGAGCGAACCCCACACTATTTTAAAATGACGTTACAGCTAAAATGAATTGGCTAAATTGCTGAGGTGAGCAAGGTGTGCCAAAAACAGTGTCCCTGCATAAAGAAAAAAACTTAACAGTTGTCCTTTGTCCCGTTAATCTCTGAATTGTATTCAAGGAAACTGTGATGTAACAGTGAGCCCTTAATGTTATCGGTATGTGTATATACTGTACAAAGTTTAAAAAAATAGCCTCGATAAAAGCAAGCTTTTTGGCGAGTCTGCCCGCAATGATACGATAAACCTGCCTCTTTGTGGAGGGAGGGTGTTCGAGTGAAACGATATGAGTCAGATCACTGCGGTTTGCTTAGGTGACAGCTGACAATGTTTTGCAACCGTGTTTACCGTTGACTAAGTGTGTGCTGCCTGGCTCAGTGCTGTAGTTCCATCGCGTGTGTAGAAAAGCAGTCTGGCACAATTTGGTGACGCAGGCAGCGCTATTAATATCACAGGGACTAGATGTTCTGTGTTCGGCAGTGGGGTCATTTGAGGAGAAATAATACGCGGTCTTCCTTCGCAGTGTTATTATGGTCAATGCGGACATTCTCTAATTTCTTTGCATTTGCTCTTGCAGCTTAAGCATTGGACGGTTCAATTTCAAGTTTACTATAATACGTACGGGTTGATTTTCATGTTCGCGCCTGTGTCAGTAAATGCTCTCGCTGAGCTTACTGCAGCCGAACGGCCACGCCCACTTTCTAACTCTTGAGTGCACGCGGATAAAAACAACCACACAAAAGAGGGTGTGAAGGGCCCAGGAGCAGGCTTCCAAAACAATGTTAGAAAATTATTCGTTTGTAACATTTTACCTTCGCTTTGAATTTACCTTTAGCCAGCTTCTACTGTGTCTGTGTAGAAGTAGGTCAAGGTTTTAAATAGGCTATGCTGAGCTGATCAAATAGGGAGAAATAAATGAAACAATTGCAATTCAGTTAGGTAAAATATACACTGTGCTGATCGTCGGTGAACTCAAGAAGGAACCTCAAGAAGAAATCAAAACAAGGCGCCACTTCAGGGCAAGATAAATTATCCCATACTTTCAGGTCTTTCCAATGACATCATCTTCGTAGAAACTTCCAATCAGAGGGCCGAGTTTTTGGATAGAAAAGCCTCAAGATTGTTTGGGTCTGGATATGAACTCCAGAAAAAAAGGCTGCATAGCTGAACATCCCTAGGAGGTCCTAAATCACAGCTGGAGATAGGCTACCCTAATGGTTCCAACTGGCAGGTTCCCCCACCTGCTGTCAGTGTTAATGCCAAAAAGGTTGCAAAAAAGATTCAGCTCCCCCACAAAACCTGCATGTGTAGTTTCATTTTCAAGGTGGCAGAGTCCATCGTGCACCAACTTGGCCTGATATCCACCTGTGCCTTTCTGTACATAGACAACTGGCAAGACTGCTCCATTTCAATATAGTTGCATCATTACTGCAGTGGAATGTGCTTTGATCTCAAACTGAACTCTTCTATAAGGTGTAGTTGAGCCAGATGTCATTCTTACGCAGGAATTAGCTGCGACTGGAGGTATGTTTTTTTTTTTTTTTGCTTGTGTCTTCCTTTTACACACCTTAAGTAGCATTACGTGTCTGCTAACTCAAATACACATTGCTGTTTTGAACAGTTTATGCATTGAAGCGCTCCACAAATGATGTTTGATCTGAGACTACAAAAGATAAGTGTGATTACTGGTTAATTTATCTGTAAAATCAGGGTTGATTTGATGTTTCTCCATGCTGTGAGGAATTTTTCCCTGCTCATTCAAATTGAATTAAGCAGATTATACTTAAAATCTTAGCACTGTTTTAGCCTGTCATTTTCTCACAGATGTGTAATTTGTTACTTTGTCCCATGTCTTTATTCATGTATAAATAAATAAATTGAAGAATAATAATATTTCACATCCTCCTGAGCAGTAATAATGTAGAATTCAGCTTTAGACTGTAATTGCCACAAACATTAGACTAGAACAATGTGTTATTGTGTGTGTTGATTTTTTTTTTCTCTCAGATGAAAAGCTACTTGCATCAATAAGCACTAGCTTCTTTGTTACTTAATTCACTATAAAATTTGTCAGAAGAAAGTAGACTCCAGCACTGAGAACACCATTAGAATCATTGTGTTTTATTGTTGCATTTATATACATGTCAATATATTGGAGGTGGTGAAGATTGCAGTGTTTCTCTGGGCTGTATTTGTTTTTATTTTGCCATGATAAATTTTATCCTTTAAAAAACTTTGATTATATCTGTGTTTTTTACAATTCAGACCTAAGTGTGTATATAGTTGGATGGAATGCCTCCGTGAACATTCACAGTGAAGCACTTACTCAGTTGTGAGTAGATTTGAGTGGGAAGCAAAAAAGTCTCTTGCCTCACGAAGCGCGCTCACGGCTCTTCCCTGACGGAGCGCGCTCACGGCTCTTCCCTGACGGAGCGCGCTCACGGCTCTTCCCTGACAGAGCGTAAGACAGGTCCACATCAGGGGAAAGAGGCAAACACATCATGACATTCTAAGTTTGGCGCAACGGCCAGCGATCCCCGCCTGGGACAATCCATCCCAGAGAGTGCTGAGCAGCCCACCCACCCTTGACCACAATGAATCTGACTTTTGCTTTGATACTGACGTCTTACTTGTTGCTCTGTACCTATAACTTTATTCTTTTGCCTCTCATGACGTACTTGTATATGAAATCTGGAGAGACGCTAATATCTGTCAAGTAAATAAATAATTATAATAAATACCTTCTGAGCATTAATACTGTAGCTTTCAGTTGTTGATAGGGATTGGCACAAACACTAGACTAAAAAACAGAGGTCAAGCGTGTTTGTGTTACGCACATGTGTGCAATCATTTGTAGTTCTCACCCTGCGCCAGCTTGTTGTCCCACTCCAGCACTCAGCATGCTGGGCAATTTAAGAGGCCGGTCCGCTCGCTGTCCCAGCTCGGGTGGGACCGTCGTTCACTGCTGGGCATGCACCGGTGGAAGCGATCGGTGTCCGAGCGACAGCCCGAGGCAAACTCCCCCTCGGCGAGAGCGATTAGCGGCGACCTGACAAATAAGCAGCGACAGGGTCACGTAGCTCCTTATTAAAAACAGCGCCATGGAGACCACGCTGGAGGGGGGTGGGGTCTGCTGAGAGGTGGCAGCGCTGTGCAAATTAATGGTCGCGGGTAAGGCCGGTAAGTGTTAAGGCACGCTGGACACCGGTTCATTAGCGCGATAGCTGTGTAAGTGCATCGGACATTTGAAGGGGGCCGAGGAGTGCGAGGTCGGGAGGGCTGTCCCAGGTCAGCAGGGGGCTCTGGGTCACGCTGAGCCGCTGAATGGAGCCTGTCAGGGACCGGTCTTCTCAACAGGCAGCTCCCCAGCCCCGCCCTCCGGGGGCCTGCGACCACCACCGCGGTCTGAATAGGAGAGGCCCCCCCGGTCAAAGGCTGAGCGCGTGAAAACGGCAAACCTGCATTTTGCTTTATTTTGCTTTTCTTTTCTCTTTTTTTTCTAGCTGCATTGTGCGGCTCGGACAAAGCCAGCGTGCGGCACGGGCTTTACGCTGTGGAGACCGAGACAAAGCCTGCAGTAACTGCAGAGAGGTGCAAGCCCCACCCAAAATAACCCAACTAATCTGAGTCACTCAGTGTTTTTAAATAAATGTATGTTTTCAGGTCATTTCCTCCATGCTGCAGCTTTCTGTGTCTCAGGCAATGAGATCCATTGTGAAAGGTTTTTATGCAGAAATATTTATTTATGTATTGCCCTGCTGACGGCTTTGCCCTTATAATGCCGTTTACTTTAAGCACTGAAAAATGCAAAGGAGAGGATGCTTTAGGCTATCAAACGAATTGGAGCGTTGCAGTTTGGTGGACTATATAATACTTACAGATTTTGAGCGGGGAATTAAAAGGTGTTTTATTAGTCAGTTTGTGCGTGTGTGTGTCATAGTTGACTATTGTGGCAGGGTCACAGAAGACGGTGATAAGGATGTGAATCATATTGGAGCACGTGAAACCTCAGTCCGCAGCTGGCTCGAGGCCAGACACTTGTTGGAAAACATGCAGTTTGAACTTGTTTATTTCACTTTGAAACACCACTCTCGAGACCTGCCAATAATTAAAGGTAAGAGGATTACCTTGAAGACAGCAATATCCTCAGGCCAGTGTGACAGTTTGGACCCTGATAAGAAAAGGAAAGGAAACAAACACTGGTTATAGATATCTTGTTATGATGGTCGACTTGTCCGCATATCCATTTTGTCAGGGGCACTGTGTCAGGCTGTGCCACTGCCATGTAGTTTCTTTTAAAAAAGGGAAAAAACAACATTACCTGAAGTTTTAAAACGTTTTTGGAACAAAGGGCAAACACTTGCACACATTCTCTACTGTACTGTACTGTTAGACTGAACCATTGGCGAGCTTCTTTCCGATGGATCTACAGTGAGCACCATAATTCATTGGACAGTGACACATTTTTGTTATATTGGTTCTGTACTCTAGCACTTTGTGTTTGAAAGGATACAATGACAATGAGGTTGAAGTGCAGACTGTCAGCTTTAATTTGAGGGTATTTTCATCCGTATCGGATGAACCGTTTAGTAATTATATAACCTTCAGTACATAGTCAACCCCCCCCCCCCAATTTTCGGGCATCAAAAAATATTGGACAGTTTAACATAATATAGAATAAAGTAATCATTTTAAATATTTGGTTGCATATCCTTTACCTGACATGACTGATGTCTGTGACCCAACAATATCAAGAACACTCTTGATATCTTATTTTCTGGTACAGAGAAGTTATACTATAACTTCTCTGTATTTGAATGGATCTCTATGGGAATTGGGGGGTGGGACTAGATTTAGTTGTAAATTATGCTGGAACAGTATGGAATACATGGTTGGCGAAATGGCTGTAAGTCATCAAGGGTCTGACGTATCAAACGAGCCTCAAACCATCACTCTGCTGCCAGATATGCAGTAGATATGGATGGATCACTTTAAGGGTTGTTTCACTTGCACTTCAACCTCATTGTCACTGTATCCTTTCAAACTCAAAGTGCTAGAGTACAGAACAGAAATAACCAAAAATGTGTCACTGTCCAATTCATTATGGTGCTCACTGGTATATAGCAGAGTGTACCATACTCATTTGACCTTTTTCTCTGACCCACGTCCTGCAGGTGTTCGGACACCTCCTGTATACAACGTTGCTTCTTGCTTCCCTTTGTAAGGCTCACGTTTGAGTCATATTTTAATCATAACTGAACGCAGCTGTGTGAATTCCACTGGGAATTCTGGTGGGGTTTTCACCCTTGAAACGAGCACCTGGAGAAGCAGATTCCCCAGAGCGCAGGTACCTTCTGAGGCCGACTGGAAGTGAACGCTGCGGGTTTCTCGCGCTTCATCACTTCAACGCGTGACGATTCTCTCGGCTTGAGCTCTCAGAACGTGTCACTTTCTGACATTTAATCACCCAAACTCATCACATGATTTTCAGGTTCGTGAGAAAGAAGAATTAAATAAATCGCTGGATTAATCTTTTTGCATCCGTTAACGGATGTAAAGGCGGGAGTAAACAATGTCACAGCTCAATTTTCACTAAATGTTTTCCTATGCCGTGCCAAGGCTGCCATTGAGGAAGTCGGTCTGTTTGCAGGATGTGTTGGTTGAGTAGTGATGCAGTTTGGTTCTGAAGCGCTTCACCCACCACGCAGAAGGGCTCAGCACTGCTCACAAACAGGAGGTCTTTCTCTCAGCCACCTATCATGGGAAATGAAACATTTGCTTACTCTGTGTCAAAAGAACAAAGCCAAACCACAAGCGGTGAAAAACAGCTCAGTTTCCATTTGAATTGTTTTTTTCTCTTGCTCTCACGAAGAGCGGCAAGATTGTACCGCGTGGCAATTAGAACATTCTCAGCGGCCGTCTGAAAAAGATTGTACAGAAGAGACCGTGTCAGACATGGTTAAAACGGGTTTCGGCAAGAGAGGGTTTGTGGACAAAAAAAATTTTTAAAATAGAAAACGGCAACAAAACAGCAAAAACGGCCCATGTACGGTTCCGTTAAACGAGCCATCTGTCGTCGTTTTTATGCTGTGAGCTGCTTTCTTATCCTGGACCTGTGGAATACTACGGAACCTTTGAACAGCGTTTCCGAAACCGCTACAAACAATTGTGTACAGTCAGCTTCCCCTTATTTTCATTCTTCATTCCTCCATTGCCAGGCAACATTATAGCCAATCGCGCACCACCCCGTGGGATTCCCAACCACAGTGAGCACTGTACTACAAACAACCTCAATGGAATGCACCACCTGGGAGCTCATGTACAGCAATCTTCTATAATATGGACTATGGATGCAATTTACAATCGTTACAGAAACACAAGCAAAGGGCACTGGAGGAAAAGCTAAATTCTGACTGGTGCTAGCACTGATTTCTTCATGCAGCTATGTAGCCGTTGAGTAAGAGGCCCTTGGATCTGTCCAGACCAAGCAGGATGCAAATATAGCTATCACTCGGACTCTGATATGCTGTCAGCTTAATCTAATTTGTTGTTGTTTATCTACGGCTGTCTAAAATATAAAGGGTTCTTTCTTTGCTTTATTGCCATAGTTATTGTTGTTAGTGTATTTTATTGCACGACAACTACTATACAAATAAGGCTTAGCATCATTATTTGAGATACAGGCAAGATAATGAGCTAGGACAGGCTAAATGGCCTGGTCTCGTCATTGCAACATTTTTTATGTTACTTCATGTTTTCTGCTGACTGAGTCACTGCTTTCTAAAATGCACCAAGGCTTTTTATTAAGCTGGAAAACCAAACTACACCAACAAAAGCAAATCTCCTGGGTTTACGAACTGCTCTGAGCTGAGCTACTCAACTTTTTCTTTGTTTTTTTTGTTTTTTACCTCCCAGTCCAGCTTTTGCAACTTCTGAAGAGGAACATCCTCGTTTAGCTCGTGTGGCCGACATAGTGCTACTTCAGTGACTTTCCAGACTCTCTTACTAGTGACTTTTTTTTGGACTTTTTTTAGTTCCACCAGGTGGGGAGACTTTGTCGACTTGGACTTGAGGGACAGCAGCTAAGATTGTGCAGACGTCTGCCCCCACCCTCCCACCTCATATTTGCACTATACACTTGCTTTCCAGGAACCGCATTCCCTGTTTACAAACTGATTGCAAGGCCCCGCCCCCACCCCTAGCCCCAACACCAAAGCCTGTTATACACTGTGACTGCACTACACCTAGACAAACAGGGGTCCAAGAAAATGAGGTGAAGTTAAAAACGACTTCACGGTCTCATGCCATACACTGTACAGTGTGTGGTAAAAAAAAATATAGCTGCTTTTAGCAGCTACTTCATTGAACTAAGTCTAGCAACCTTTTTTTAATAAATACGAATGAAAAAAAGGTGCTATGGAGGCTTGCAGCTTACATTCCCCGGGCCTGCTCTCACTGACCCCAGAAGCAGCTGTAGCCTTGGGCAAGCATGTTTCCCCCAGCCAAAGTGGCCCATTTTGAGTCCCCTGGTTTGCATACGAGGCCAAGGAACCCTGAGATGGAAGGCGTCCTCTCCCGCTGCACGTCCTTTTCCGAAACTGCCCTTGAGCACCTGCCACTGTGCCAGCTGGACAAAGCCGCCGAGATTGCGCCGTACTTGAACAAGGAACTCTCCCTTCTCAAACACGCTGTGGAGCAAGGTCACAAAATCACCACTAAAATCATTTTGGCTGCGGTGCCATGCGCTCAGGGGGATGGCCAGTTGGAGATCATGGGGACCCTCCCTTGAACGACCACGTGAGCAAAAGTCACGCTTTGAACACGCCCATACTGGAGGCACAATACTAGCTGTCTCTACATCAAGACGATATGAGAAAATGGTGCAGCTTAAGCAGGATGTAGGTTATAATGAGACACATCACGTTTCAAACTTTCTCTTTTAAACGTGTTGAAATCTGTGCCCGATGAAACTGTTCTCGCCCTCTCCACCTCAGCTGATGTGTGGTGAGTGTTCTGGCACAAAATGGCTGCCGCGCACCACCCAGGTGGGTGCTACACATTGGTGGTGGTTGAGGCGAGTTTCCCCCTCACTACTGTAAATGTCTTGAGTTTCTTGAAAGGCGCGTATAAATATCATGTATAATAATAATGATATTTACATTTGTACCAAACTCCGCTGGAGCACTTCAACAAACTCAACATACTGTTCTTTGAATCAACAGCCTTGTGGTGTGACAACAGAAATACATTGTTTGTGTAGCGCTGTGTGTTTGAACTGGTAGTACTTTTTGGATGTGATATTTCACTTTATACTGTGCAGTTCCCTTTTCAGGGATTATTTGGGTGCAGTGCAAACATAATCACAATAACAACTGCGAAAAGTATTAAAGACATTCTTATAAATCATTTTCTTTAGCTGTTGATTACTCAGCATTTTCAGGCGCGCTTTGATTCCCGCAAATCAAATAGCATTGCGAGTACTAAACTGCTCAGTACTAGTCATAACACCAATATTACTGCACAGTGTTCATTCATTATGGTCTTATAAGGATAATTCCCCGCAGAGGATGCAGGCATATGCTTCTGTCTTAGAAATATGTGCCAGAGGAATCTGATGCCAATCAGTCATTCCAAATTCCTGGGAGAGTTATTTCGTCTGACGACTGATTTAATATGCAAATATATATGAATCCAAATTAGATAACAGCAGGGGGATAGTCAAATTATTCGTATCTTTTTTCATAATGTGCCATTCTTTATGAACCTCTTCCCACATTATGTTTACATGCCTTGAGTGTGTAAGGCACCCCCACGTGCATAAACAGGCTGTGCTCTTCTTTGGTTGCTCATGCAGAATAAAATGCTTTTGTTCCACCATGATGACACGTATTATTTTTGTTTATTCCTTTGTTTGTATAATTGGCTTAGATTACATCATACATTGAAAAAAGCATTGGTGAGGATTTTATTTAACGACAAATAGCAGTTATGTAAATGGGGAAATTGATGGCTGACTCACATAGACTGTACTTGCCGCACCTCCTTTTTATTTTATGTTTGAACAAAAACCCATTTCTGTAACACATCATTTTTGTGACAAACTGCAGAAGTTAATCAACAAAGCTATGTTTTGGTGTTCCAGAAATCACTGCAGTACACATCATATAAAATTGGTAAACGTTTGAGAGGTTTTTGAGCCTTTATAGGTCGAGATAAATGCTGCCGAGTTTAAATACATCTCCACAAAATTACACCAAAAACAAGGAACACTCCGATTCCCGTGCGCAAAGAGCATACAGTCCAATTAGTGCGGAATAGTCATCACCAGACTATGTTGGCTGGGCTTTTGTGAATAAGACCAAAGACTGAAGAAGCTCATTCGAACTCAGCTCATTCGCATGCAAGTAAATCATGCTAATTATCTATAGCCTATACTCATTTTAGTTTTGAACCCCGTTTGTTGACAGCAATACTTTTTTTTTTTTGGGGGGGGGGGGGCGCTCCGCAGTAGACTACCAACAATCTGTTGTCACTACACTGACCAGGACCTCTTTGTCATATCTAATAGCGTGGACTTCCGCGCCAAAAGTTTCACTTAGCTTGGTGCATGTGGACAAAGTTGCGGACTGCTGTGCGCGCACATGGCTGGCTGGCACATAGCCAGTTGGCTTCAACCTTGAAACCCTTGAGGAGGAGGATTTAAAGGTGTAGGCCTTCTCTCTGTTCGGGACCGCGTCTACGTGTCAGGGGTAGGCTAACACTCGGAAGAAAAAAACTATATTCGGATATTTAGGCCATATCCGTAATACATTTTATCATTTAATCAAGCTTCACCAAACTTCACCTGATAGCAGTCCAGATTTAATGTAACTTAATTTAGATTGTGTTTAAAGAACGCCCATTAATCATCATTCTTTCTTCCCCCCTCCCCTCTCGACGTTTATGTGTGGGGGTTTGCTTACTAGCTTCTATTAGATGGTAAGATTATTGCAAATTATCCATGATTTGGGTCTGCTTTCTAACACCAGACCAGAAGGATCATACTCTGCACATGACACAACCTCCTCGCTCACATCAAGAGAATATTTTTATTTGTTAAATTATTTTTACCTTCGTAGGTGTAAAACTGCGCACCCAGCCCTGAAATGTTACTCAACTTTGTATCAGAAAGTTTTTAAAGGAGCATAAAAGAGGCACTTTGGGACACAGGGGTATCCAATGAACAAGCGGCTCCAGTGACTACACCGCCCAATGTTCCAGGCAGACACGCCCCCAGCGTGGATAGAAACAGCACTAATAAGAGAACAGTATACTGTCACTATGCAGGGGAGAGGATAGAAGCAACGATGGGAGTTTTATTTTTAATGATTGTTAACTTTATTGGCTTTTCACCATCATCAAGTCTCCTGTAGTGCGAGGGAACCTGTCGTTTAATGTATTTACATTTCGATTTAAATCGTTTCGCGACCAGGATGTTATTTTCGCTGAAAAGCCGGTAAGCTCATAAAGTGAGTTTTCTCGAATGTGACATCCAGCTACCTCCATATCAGCATCATACAAAAGGGAGAGCCACCGGGGATCGGGAATTTTTAACCAAGCAGTCATTTTTTGAATGTCACGAAGAAACGCAGGAGCAATCTCTATAACGAAATGGATCATTTTGCTGCAGAGTGCCTTGTGTCAATGTCCAGTCGTGCCATTGTCCACGATCCCAAAGGGAACCGAGAGATCAAACCAGAACCTGCGCCTGCCCCACGAAACGGAGAGGAGACTAAAGATCCTCTGGTGAAAGACAATTCCTCTATTTTCGTCGTGGCTAGGATTTTAGCCGATTTCAACCAGCAAAACCCCACCAGTTTTGCCAACCAGGCAGAGGAGAATAAACCACCGACCCTTTCACGAGAGGACGGAAACTCTGCCACACCTACCACCGTCAACGTCGACGCGGGTCCCAAACAAAGAGGCAAACGCGTGAGGGGTCGAATTGAACACGAATCTCCCCTGAAAAAGCACAAATGCCACTATTCAGGTTGTGAAAAAGTTTATGGCAAATCGTCCCATCTCAAAGCCCATCTAAGGACACACACAGGTCAGTTCAATTTTATGCAAAGCGTTTGCTAATAGCCTACCAGAATAAAGTACACCAAGGGCGATGCAATATAAATTATTTTCATACGTGTGTGGATTTTTACTATGTGTGATGAAGGAAAAAAACAACACAAACATGAAGTTAACGCCGACGCTACAATATGCAGAACATAGAACTCCACCCACTTGTGAATTCTAGTAGTTGAACAAAGACACTACTGGTTATCTGCGTGCAAATATACGCGTACAAATAGCCTACATTTTAATGAAGCGTTTGCGTCTAAGGCTACTGCTTACATGCTAATGAACTATAGAAGTTAAATGGCTGGCTGTTTTATAAAGCCTCGATTTTATCGTTGACTAGATAGTACAGTAGCTATAACGCCTGAAAAATATATTTTTTTGGTGGATACAGTTTCCAATACAGTTTGTCCCTGTCCATTCTACTTGGACTTCCAAACCTCCTTGGCGCCGGCTTCTGCGAAAATGCGCTGAAAAACAAGAGCTACGTTGCGCGTAACGTTTGCACGTGACTTTGCTCTCAAACAAGTCGAAAGTGCTCGACAATTTCGTGATCTCACACATTTGAGCTAGAGCGCAGGTAAAAAATAATCCGCTATGTAAACAGCATGAAGTTTTAATCCTTTACAATGAATAAAACTACAACAGGACGCAAAGCCCGAATGCCAAAACTTCTCGAAATATATAGCCTAAGCGGCGTCTCGTTGCAGGAAAAAGGCGATTGACGAATATTATTGAATCTGTTGAGATTTCGGTAGAATTATAATAGCTTTATAATCCGCTGGAAGTGTAGAAATAGCTCTTCGATGTATAGGAAAAACGAGAGGAGGAGGAAAACGTGGGGGTTGGTAAGACTTCTGCAGTTGCCCATCTCTGACTCTTTTGCTCTTTGTTGTGACGTGCCACACCCCCGCCAGAGCAGACTGCCAGCTGATCTGGCTAGCAACAGACGCAGCTAGCTGAGCTCAGAAAGGAAGAAGGAGGCGTAGGCTACGTGCAGGCGGATCAGTGTGATACCAATGGGTGGGGGGGAAATAAGAGAAAGACCATCCTTTAGATCCTACGTTTCCAAAGAGTATTGTGTTGGTCTGAATTAAATGAATGCCGCAGTGCTGCTTGTGAAAACGGCTTTAGTCTCCAAGCTCCACCCCTATCCAACAACAAGCATCTCACGCAGCAGTTAGTGATGCACAGAGTCCCACTCAAACCTTGGAAATTCTTCACTTCTTTGTGGTAATACTGCTGCTTAAAGTTTAATTTTGTCAGCATTGTGGGCCATCTTTTGTCTGCTACTATAGATGACATTAAATCATTGCCTGGAAGAAATGCAGGGTTGTCCAAATGGAGGCAGCCACCTCCGACTAGCAATTGCAATATTATTGTGCTGTGCATTGCAGTCACCATCCAATACAAGGAGAAAATATAATATAAAGGATGTAAAAGCACTATTTCTAAATCCAGGATTGCTTTTTATGAGTCCATAGTCTTAAAACCACCCAACATCATAAAGCTAAAGTACATAGCATACTGTACACACATAATTATACATGCAATTGTAATCTTCAGAACATCTAAACATTTATTATTTTTTCATAAAATGGCTTGGGCCATTCTTCTTAGCTTTGGAGACCCATGTCTATTATCATTTTCACTCTGGGAAATGTAAGTTTTTAATTACGGATCTGGACATGTCTGAATGCTTTTCTGTTATCTACTTTACATCCATCGTGGAAGATGTGTGTAGTTGTGGAATTCCTGTTAATTATAAATCTCAATATTTTTGTGGCCTAAGGGGCAAGTCAGTATTTACAGGTCAGATTCATGCTTTGCGCACTGCGCGTAAAACGTGCCAATGTAGGTCTTCATTTTAAAAATGCTCTTAAAATTAAAAGTCTGAATTTTGTGTGTGCATCCTACTGAATTCGGCATACATAATAATGTAAATGGGGTGTGCAATTTTATACCTAATCTACTTTTTAGAAAATATTTTGGAATTTTTAGAATAGAGTCCGTTATAATTATCTTGCTGAAAAGAAACGGCTTTTTGCTCCACCCTCCTTACGTCGCGAGGCTCTCGTTTCCTGCGGGCGTAGCCTTTAAACAGCTGTCGCATTGGCATCTCACCTGAGGACACGCGACTATGTGAAAAGAAAGCCACAGACTCCAGTCTTGTGGCGTCGTCTCACTGTTTTCATTTTTTTTTTTTTGCCCACTCCTGGTATTTGATTGGGCCGCACCCCTCGCCCCCCCAACTGGTTGAATAATGAGTTTTCCGTCTCATTTGTTTGGGTAATCAGAGAATGTGGGTCATTTGAGTTCAGCGACGGCCCCGCCAACCTGCGCTCTGTCCTCGGCTTACTTTCCTCAACACTCAGCACATTCCCCCCCAGACCCTACTTGCCGAGCAAAGAGAGAACCGATCACCATCCCCTGGTTAAAACGCCGCTGTCCGACCCGAGGAGGGAGCGCAGTGTTTTTCAAAAACAGACTCCGGAGCCAGGAGAACTGGAGTCCTCATTTGACTCCCTGCTGTATATCATTTTGTCTCAATGCAGTGGAAACCAAGGGAACTGCGTTGGATCGCAGTCTGCACAGAACTGCCTGAGTGCAGAGAGCTCTGCCACGATGTGTCTATAGCACTTCAGACTGAGGCAGCCTTGACCCAGAAAAATGAATGGCATGCCAAGCCATGGATAATCACCTGTTTTGACTATCGGGTCGTTGAATAGTATTACATTGAACTAACTGTAATGGCTTCCCCACCCCCATACTGTTTTCATAATCATGCCATAACCGATGCTCTGCACGCAGCCTTTCAGAACAACTGTAAATTGAATCTTGAAAGTAAATGAGATCAGACCTTCACATTAACAGACTTTGCGCATTTTTAGTTGCTTTTTTTGTTGCTGTTTTGTTCACTGGGTATAACCTCACAAATGTGGACGCATGTCCTGTATTTTCTCAGGCCGGTTATTTACAAATGGCAGTCGCCTCTTACCAGCATGACACTGACCGGCTGCTGCATTTGTGCTTCATGTTTGGTTGTGTGCACGCACTGTGGAGGTGGCGGCACTCATTGGCTCAACCGTGTTGTATATTTGTGCTAATACGTTTTATTCATGTAGGTTGTTAAAAATAGACGTGGATTGAACAGCGGTGATTTATTAATGAATTGTTTTCAGTGCAATAATTTATTATCCAAAGATGTATTATGTTAGAGACAACATCATCATCAATGCATCAATGCTAGATATTCAACATTAGGCATGAAATGATGACTCAGTTAGAACACCATGTGGCAAGTATAATACTCCGTGAATATAAACATATTCAGTTTCCCATTGTCAATTACAGTCCCGTAACTGGAATGAAGACAACATAGCATAGTGATGGGGTAATAGAACAAGACAGATGTTCTGCACTGCCAATTTTCTTCACTTTAGCCAAATGTGATTTAGTTGGGTATAGTTGAACGGAGCATGGAAACCCTGTGCAAACAGAACACTTGCCTTTGTGCTAATCTGATACAATCCTCTTCATGTCCTGGCATTTTTTTGACAGCTGGGCAGGTTGGAAAGGAGAGCCATACAAATGACGTGGGGTCATCGGTTGAAATGGCAAAATGGAATTTTCCAAGAAAGGGTATCGGCTCCATTCTGGCTCGGTATTTGCTAGAAAGTAATAATTACCGTCTGCCCGAATAACTGTGAATATGTCTGTCATGTATAGTCAAAACAGCCCAGAGGCATAGCTCTGCACATAAAAGGTTGGCTGGTGGCGGGGCGGGGGGTTGGGGGGGTCGTGGGAGTCGGCCAGTTCTTTCTCAGGATCAAAAGGGAAATAAGTAGAAAGAAGAAGCTGACTTTGTTCCAGCATTTAAAGTCAGAATAACTTACTCAGCGGCTTTAACTGTCTGTGGCATCACAGATATCACTCACGCCCAATTGAACAAATCAAGAAAAACCCTTTGGGAAGGTGGAAGAAAGGCTTTTTTACACTGTATGTAAAAAAAAAAGAGCAAATGAAACACACTTTTTAATTAGGTATTAAACTACTTGCTGTGCATCTGAAACTCTGAAACTGCTTTATTTTGCTTCAAAGACCCTCTCCTCTCTGTTTAAATGGTCATAGTCGAGAATGGGATCGGACTGAGTTACCTCAGCAGCCAGCTCTGCTGCGGCCAGCTGAAGGATGTATCGTTGGTCTAGAGGCCCTGGCTGAGGTGAGCGGCAGCGTTTGGTGCTCACGGCGTGCCCTGGGCCAGTGCGGGAACCACGGCAAGAAGCGGAGCCCTCGGAAGTAACCGGGCTTTAGTGAGAATTAATCAAAGTGGTATTCAGGCCAAACTGGCTTTTCCTAAGCTGTTAATGGGACTTTACAGTATTCAGTCCTATTTGGAGCCACAGAGAACAGGGGGGAAAAAACTTTGGCTTCAGCTTCTCCGAAGCTGGAGAAACGGAGGCTTTATCACCCCAGCATGCCGCCGTAACCGTCCTGGGTGATTATCGTAAGATCCACACACGCTCCCTCAAGGCCTAATCGAGTAATGGAGGTGGTTACAAATGCTTTCTCTTTTTTTGTTTTGTTTGCAATACGCCCTCAGGAGAAGACACACTGATCTATCTGCTTCCAGAAGTGGTGCAATTTAATTAGGAATAGAAGCGCCGGTTATTTGTAATGCATCTTCAAATCATTATTTCACTGTACAATTCTACTATTGTTACTACAAAGTGCACTTTTTCGGAAAGATTTGTGACCAACTTGTGCTTGGGTGTCTATCAAAGCAGAAAGTGCCCCCCCCCCCCCCCCCCCACCCTCCCCAATTTACAGTGCACCTGCCTTATTGGCAGCTAGCTCAAATTTAATAGCAAACTTGTGGTAGAGTCAAAAATTTAGCATCTGTGTCTGCAGTACAGTGGCAGAACTTGGGCTGAAGTTTGGAGTCAGCACTTTCCCCAAGATTTTTATGAAGACCCCCCCCCCTTGTGTCCTGACCTCAATTTAACCCTCAACTTAACTGTATGGGATTACTGTAATGCATGTTACAGGCATGCAGCCACAAAAGATATTATCTTTAATACTCTCACTAAACTCATCAGGCTGGCAACAAAAGACTTGGTGTTTCTTGTGACGTTTATATTGCCGTTTGTTTTTTATGGCGTCGCTGGCCCTGTGGGTACTGTAGTGGTGAGATGTCTCTATTATTTAATGGTCTTCATTCCCCCAATGTGATCCCTCTTCAGAAATCTGAACCTCCCGGCAGCGTGTCTTCCCTCAGTCTCAATTTCTGCTTCTATTCAAAGGTCCTTTTTTCCCCCCTAGTCCCTTGGTGCTGGAGGTTCGCAGTTACATAAACTCGCGCAAAGCCTCGTCATTGAACGAATACAACGTGGCTTGTTTAGATTTCAGAGCACCTTGACTCATTTGTTTATGTGCTTATACATAATGGTGGACTACAAACAATGGTTGTGTCGCGGTTCTTAATTTTTCACTGAGGGAGTAGACCAGTGGCAAAAGCGTTTTCCTATACGGTTTCCCCCCCAGTCTTAGAGAACAGTGAGTCTCTAGAACAGATGATACTGCGGCCAAACGCTGACGCGTTCTGTGTCATAAAATGAGGGTGGGTAAACTCCCGGGGCCTTCTTTTATGTTTTTATTGTGACACTGAGGCAGGGAGGGTACGGCTTGGGAGGAGTTACTCACGGCAGACAGGAGATCTCAACTCCTACTGAATACAAATTGCTCATTACGCCGTGTTCTGTTTCGGCCCTGGCTGCTCGCGGCAGGTTGGGGTCTAAGGTTACCAGACAGCTTTGTCTGATCGGCAGGAAAGGGAGGTGGGGTTCCCCCTGGACTCAAAGCTCTTGTTCTAAGCTGATGGAAAATGGGGGACAGAAAGACACAAACCGATGCACAGGATTGGATAAGCAGTTTGCGGCCAACTGGGACGAGGAAGTACGTGTCAAAACCAGGACCCGCTTCGCTGTTTAGAAGTACCCTTTTAGTTATTTTCAGACGCGTTTGTTCTTTTTCCAAGTAAGATTCGGCCCACTGTCTGGAGCCTGGCTTGCGTAAAAAGTGTACCTCACCAAAACGTGCTCGTTGTTGGTGTGATTTAAAAAAGATAATAATTATGTGGGCTGCAGAGCTGCTGTTGCGTGAGGTCTTTTTACCCAAATGCCCTTTGTTCGTAACAGGCTTTTTTTTCCCTAATGGGGCTCAGATCCACCGTACAGGCGCGGGGGGTAACGTGTGCTTCCACACATACCGTGGCACTGGTAATGTAAGCTGGCAGCTCACACCGCACGAGTGGCCCCTTGACGAACTCATTAAGTCACATGCCTCTCGCAGCGAGCCTCACTAGCCGCCGCGGCCTCCCACAACTCCGACTAACACAAAGAGAAAGTCTGCCCTCCCCCAAAACCAAGAGAGGGACTTTGCCTCTAATCCTGACTGGGAGCCGCGACATTGCCACATGTACAATAGACAAAGGCTATGATGACATATCTTACAGTCTGTTACATTTATTGTCTTTATCGTCCCGCCTTTGTCTTCCAATGGGGTCCTTTGGATCCCCTCATGTACACTACCCCCTTCGCAAATGATCTCTCTGTGTGTAGTGTATCCGACTATATAGGTACAGTGAGGAATCACAAATTCAAAGGGAAAACCCTTAAGGTATGGAAAAAAAAAAGGGGGAAAGTTTGATTTATTGTAAAACTGAGAAGGGCAGACTTCCTGCTGTCACCAAACATTTCAGCTCAGAGGTTTTACTTCCAACGTGGCTGTTATTTTTGGGCCTTAGCCTTAGCGCATGTTCCCATCTCTCTTCCTCTGTCTCCCCGTTGCCAGAGATGGTGGGGGTTGCAGTCCATAGCTATCCTCTTGTTCCAGTTAATCACTGATCCTAGAACGGTACAGGCCTCTAGAGCCCCAAGGTCAGCTTGTGCTCTTTCCACTGGACCAGGCCCCCTGTAAGCCTTTTACAGCTTAACCTCAGGCAAGCTGCCTTCATAAATGCGTCTACTGTACGTGGATTCACCTGAATATACCTTGAAAGGCATTCCTTACTTGGTACGTTTACCTCCCAAACGCTCGTTCTGGCCAAGCCGTGCTGGGCATCGGTGGTCTTGGAAAAGTACGGAAGTGTGGGGAGAGTAAAAACACCATAAAGTAGCTGGATGAGAAAATAAAAATTTTCCCCTCCAGAAAATATTTCCCCTTTTTTTCGTTCAAATTTATTTTCAGCCTCCTAAAAACGTTTGCAGCTGTTGGATTTGTCATTTGCAATTTATTTAGCATTTTGTTTCTTTTTCATAACTTATTTGGCTAATTATATTGAAACTGTACATTTATGTTATGCTGTATACCAAAAACACTAACCAGGTGTGGTAGCCAGTTAGCTGCGTCAGCTAGCTGTAAATAACAGCACGGAACTTTCTAGCTTCGGCTCAGAGCTGATGGATTGTCTAGACTCCTATCAATATCACACTAGCACGTTGTTGTATATGCACGTATCGTCTGCCTAGCTAGCTCCTCTGGAAGAAAATACCTGTACAGCTACGTCATTGTGCAATATACATATTTTGAAAATAAAAATAAGTAAAAATGAAAAATATAAAAGTTAAGTGTGAGCCACGGTTTTTTCCCAAACCTGCTGGGCTTTGGTACAGCTTGTACTGTGGCAACGTGTGACTAATGGAAAAAGGAATTTGTGGAATGGGTTGTTAATAATTGTTAGTGTATTGTAAATTAAATTAGTGCCATCAGTCCTCTCCTGATCTGCAGGTCCAGTGTGGCTGAATGGTTCCTGGCCAGTCCTCAGTGTTCTCCGGTTTTCCCCCTTCGGGGGTCGTTTCCACGGTGCTCCCTCGCCGGGCGTCCCCGTTTTCAGCTTGCCGTCACAATTTCAGAGACAAGCCTGGGGGGGGGGCACATTGTTTTGGGCACAGACAGCTTATTTCCTGGAATGACAGATGTATCCTGTAGAATTTTGTCTACAGAAGAGGCACACTTGCCCCCTTCTATTCCACCCTCAAAAATTTTGATATATATATATATATATATACACACGTATATAGTATATATAAACATGTAGTATAATCACTAGATAGTTGGTTGTGATTGTTGTGTGTGAAGGAAAGTCTGAAAATGCTTTTGCTGTACCGCTCAAAGTGGCCAGTCCGTGCAGAGGTAGAGTGTGGTACAGGCCTACGTGCGACTGCCTTTAGCACACAATAGATCTCACGCGTTCGAGGTCTGCTTCAGTTTAACGAAAGCAGCTCTGTCTCCACCCAGCCCTTTGCCCCACTGCAGGTCACAGGCAAATAATGGCACAGCACTTGGCGGCTCTTAGCTTGGGAAGGCCTTGCCGTTCTGGCGGCTGGGACGGTGTCAATTACCGCGGGCAGGAAGAGGGGGATCTGGAGGTGGTGTGTTAACCTCCCGTGCCGTGAACACACACCCCTGTCCCTCTCACACAGAACAGCAGAGCGCTGGAAAAGGGGAATGTGGAGAGGAGTGGTGTGTGTGTGTCTGCGTGTGTATGTTTGTATTTTTCTGAGTGTGTGTGTGTGTGTGTGTGTGTACATGTGTGTCAGTGTGTGATCTTTATGTACATGTGAATAAATAGCATGTATTGTCAGTGTTTTCACATGCATACGCCACGTCAAGGGAATAGCTTTCCAGAGTTCCAGAGACTTGTAGAATCAATGCCAAGGCTCATTGAAGCTGTTCTGGCGGCTCATGGTGGCCCAATACCTTACTGAGACACTTTATGTTGGTTTTTCTTTTAATTTGTCACCCGTCTGTATGTACTGTGTATCTCTGTGCAGAAAAATGTTCACATGTCTGTGCTTCTGTGTATGTATTGTATGCCAGTGTATCTGCATATCTTTGCGTGTGTGTGTGTACGTGTGTCTTGTGTGTGTGTGTGTGTGTGTACGTGTGTCCTGTGCGTGCGTGTGTCTGCGTGTCGTGTGTGTACATGTGTCTTGTGTGTGTGTGTGTGTGTACGTGTGTCCTGTGCGTGTGTGTGTCTGTGTGTCGTGTGTGTACGTGTGTCCTGTGCGTGCGTGTGTCTGCGTGTCGTGTGTGTACATGTGTCTTGTGTGTGTGTACGTGTGTCCTGTGCGTGCGTGTGTCTGCATGTCGTGTGTGTACGTGTGTTTTGAGTGGGTGTGTTGCTGGGATAAACAGGGAGGCAGGGCGTGCCCCGGGCCGATGTAGGTGGTTTGCTCAGCTGCCTGTGCAGGATCGGCGTGTTGAGCGCTGACCTCCGCTGCAGGAGCACTTTGTGAATGAAGGGAGGCTGCTCTACCCTCTCTGCGCCCACAGCGGAGCCAAACGCACCCACGTCTCCTCAGAGTGTGTGTGTGTGTGTGTGTGTGTGTGTGTGTGTGTGTGTGTGTGTGTGTGTGTGTGTTTTCTCTCTTATGTAACGAATCGGACAGCCTGCACTGTCTTGTCTCTGAGCCTCTCAGAGCTCGGCGCGCAGCTGAAGAAAAGACACATTCAGCAGATGGGGGAAGAGGAGGAGGAGGTGGGGAGGAGGAGGAGGAGGTGGGGAGGAGGAGGAGTGGGGACGGGGGGTGCTCCACCCTCTGTGCTGCCGGTCACCGTGGAGATGGCGCGCGGAGAGCTTGGGGCTGGGCCGAGCAAGAGGGGGGCGGCGTTACAATTTTGAATCGCAAACGCTTTTCGCTTCGACGCCGCGCAGGGAGCGGGGGTTGTTTCGCGCGTAGGTTGAAAGGTCAGAGCGTGTCCTGCAAGCTTTTTTTTATATCGGAGATGTTCAGATGAAGCGAATCTGGGTGGGAGTTGTGGCGTGTCGCACGCGTTGAGATATCGCTTCCCGCCCGCTCGTGCGAGAAGTTATGAACGATACGCTGGCTCCGGCTCTCTCTGTGTCCTTAGTTAACCAGAGTTTTTTTTTTTAAAAAGAGAAAAGTTTAAAAAATAAATAAAAGACTGCATTCTCCCTGCAGTGAAGTCAGGCTGTGTGTTTGCAGCTAAGGCCATGCACACAGAGCAATTCTCCGCAGGCTGTCCAGTAAAACCAGATTTACTTCCATGAGGAATCTGAAGTGGGTGTGTGCTGCTAGGTTTGAGGGTGAGTTATGGTTATCACGCCAGGCTGATTAGGATGCAGTGCGGCGTGGGGTGCTGCCCGGGAACCTGTCGAAGGCCTGCCATGGCGGGGATGGGGGGGGGTGTCACTGGTCCATCAGCGTAGCAGCCCGCACTGGGGCTGCGGTGGCGTGATATGCCCTAACATACTGATGCACGCACACAGATGCATACACGCGCACACGTATGCACACGCTAGCACATAAACACACACACACAAATACAGGAGCATACACGCTAGCACATACGCACACGCGCACACACACACACACACACACAAATACAGGAGCATACACGCGCACACGTATGCACACACTAGCACAAAAATACACGCCCACACACACACACAGGAGCATACACGTGCACACACTAGCACATAAACGCACGCAAACACACACACAAATATAGGAGCATACAAACGTGCACATTAGCACATAAACACACGCACACACACACACACACACACAGGAGCATACACGCACACACGTATAGCACATAAACGCACGCACACACACACATACACACAAATACAGGAGCATACACGCACACACACACACATACAGTAGCATACACGCGCACGCATATACGCCAGCGCACATACATACGTGTGCTCGCACGCGCACATAACGCACATACGTGTACATGTACGCACAGAGAGCTACCGCAGAGCGCTCCGGAAAGGTTATGACTGAACTCTGCGGGGCGCCTCTCCCACGCGGACTGACCGGCCTCCCCTCACCCTCAGTCTTTCCCTCTGTCTCACCCTCAGTCTTTCCCTCTGTCTCACCCTCAGTCTTTCCCTCTGTCTCACCCTCAGTCTTTCCCTCTGTCTCACCCTCAGTCTTTCCCTCTGTCTCACCCTCAGTCTTTCCCTCTGTCTCACCCTCAGTCTTTCCCTCTGTCTCACCCTCAGTCTTTCCCTCTGTCTCACCCTCAGTCTTTCCCTCTGTCTCACCCTCAGTCTTTCCCTCTGTCTCACCCTCAGTCTTTCCCTCTGTCTCACCCTCAGTCTTTCCCTCTGTCTCACCCTCAGTCTTTCCCTCTGTCTCTGGATGCTAAAACCAGGGTGTGAGATTAGCACCTGCCACTAGCAGCCACTTTTCAGCTGGTGACCAACCAGGTTGTGTTATATTGTAAAAGCTAATGTGGCTGGTAAAATGTTGACAATGGCCGGTGATTTTTTGAATTCACAAGCCACTGTGGCCGGTGGGTGAAAAAGTGAATTTCATACCAATTTCAGCAGCAGGGACCTCAAGGAGGTCCTCCATTTGCTTACATGGTGGGTGGCGGCTGTTAGCATGATCTGTTTTCTGTAGCTTTAGCATGAAGAGCCCTGGGCCCGCTTCCCTATTGATGCACTCCTGTGTGAAGCTAAAGCGTTAGCTTTTTTTTCTATGGAAAGCAGTCTTTTGATTGGTCACAAAAGTTAGCGATCGACACCCGTTTACAGCTCCGCCCTATTTCGGGGATCGTAAAGCTTTTGTAACCCGTCAGCCCTGTGCTGGGGAAGAATGGTTTGTAATGAGCAGCGAGGCCATTCTGGTCGCCCCTGCACGCACGCCAACATGTTTTTGAAACAGCTCACCAGATTCTCCCATGTGGCGTTCCTTCCCTTACAAAACTGTGCTTGGCCCCAGACAGCACAATGTAGGCATGGGTATAGCTTGTCAGTTAGTGGCAAAATATGATATTGCTAGAGAATGTCTATCGAGGTGCTTCCTTCTCTCTTTCTCTCTTTCTCTCTCTCTCTCTTTATCACTCTCACACACACATACTCTCTCTCTCACAAACACACACACATACTCTCTCTCACAAACACACACATACTCTCTTTCTCACACACACACACACACACACACACACACACACACACACACACACACACACACACACACACACACACACACAAATATACTCTCTCTCTCTTTCTCACACACACACACACACACATACTCACTCTCTATCTCTCTATTTTTCCCCCCTTTAACCTAGTTCTGGATGTTGTTTCTAGGAAGCAGGGGCAGCGTTTCCACAGTTTGTGCAGTGAAGTCATGGAGTAAACACTGTTTAAGTGATTAGCGTAATGAAAAGCCTGCCCAGGCAGCGCGTCAGTGTCTTCTCATTACCCACAGTAGAAGCCCACGGCCGGCCTCTGATTGGCTCGTGGCCACGAGTCGTAAAACTTCAGCGGTAGGAAGTAAATTACAACCTTGTGATGAGTCAGCGCCCTGACCCACCCACCCATCCATCCCCCACATATACATACACACACACGCACACGAACACACACACATACTGTATATATACACACGCACACGCACATACTGTATATATACACACGCACGCACGCACACACACACACACACACACACACACACACACACACACACACACACACTGTATTTTTGGTTCCTTTTCATATTGTGTGTCCATGGGATGGCCAGAGCCAAATTTGAATTTAATGCAAGCAGTTGTGTGCTTTAAAGTGATCCTCTGCGCCAACCCCCATCTTGGGCAGCATGTGACTCCATCCTTCTCCCTCTGGGATCGAGCAGTGGGATTATCTCTCAGGGTTTATCATGCAGACTGTGGCGACCGCGATCTCTTTTCGCGACCGCCAACTTTGTGCAGTCGCGTGCGCCCCGCCCCTTTGTGTATTGCAAAAGCCCCAAAAAAAAGTCAATCATAACAAGCATTTTAGTCTTAAATTTAGACTTTAAATCTTATTTCAATTACTTTTTGCTAAATAAGACAAAAAGATTTGCCAATGGGGTAAGATAATTTCGCTTGTCGAGCAAGAAGCAACTTAAAACGAGCTAATATTTTCTATGTGAGAGATAATAAATAAGATTTTAAGTCTCATTACAGGACTAAAACACTTGTTAAGACAGACTGCAGTTTTATGAGGGGCCTGTGACGACAAGCTTCTGTAAAAATCTGAGTGCAGCAGAAGCCCAGGGATTGGCTGGCGCTCCCGCCGCTGTTGGCTGTGCCCCTAACAGGTGGTGATGCCGCGCACCCGCCCACCCCCCCCGCCGCGGCCAGACGGAGGAGCGGCCCGCGATCTCTTCCGTGGTCTCTGTGGTCTCGCACTGTCTCACATTTCATCCTGCTGTACATTTCACCTCCGTCTTAATCTGACTAACACCCTGATCTGACATTCGTGATCTGAGAGAGAGAGAGAGAGAGATAGTTGGGGAGGGATAGTAGCTTACTGACCCACTGGCACAAAACCTGAGTGCTTACATAACCTAACTAGCTGTGACATAATCGTGTGGCTGCTAAAGAGGGTGGCGGCTTTTGGGCCGCGAGCGCGTTACTGTATCCAGGCCTGCCATAACCGGCGATCGGGGTAAGTGGGTCACTGTGCTCGCCGGAAGACGGGGGCAACCCGAAGCCCCCGTAATTACTCTCCCCAGACGGAGAGAGGCCAGTGCCGGGACAGCGCTCAGTCCGCTCCTCAGAGAGCCTCACTCCTCCCCCAGCGCGGCCACGCACCACACGCGCGCAGACGCAGAAACGCGTGGAAGAGGGGCAGCGGCACGGCGCTCCGCTGTGTGACGGTCGCTCCATTTCACCACGGCGCCTCTGTTCTGCTCTACGCGGAACAAAGAGGGCTCTTTTTATAAGAGGTCTGTTTGTACCAACCCGAACTGAGCCAGACAACCTCCTCCGTGTTACAGAACTAAGCAAACCAATTCATGCAACTTTTCTTTTTTTTTGACAATGTAATTAGTATTTGAAGTCCAAAATCAAAGTGAGGAACCATAAATGTGGAATGTTTGGGCCTGTTTTGTTTGGAGCCATTTTTAAGGAGGGGAAACTAGCGGGGTTATGTGGAAGTTGGAACTGGAGCCGGGTGCCTCGCATGGCGAGTGGCCTGCCATTCACAAGCCCACAGGCTCTTCCCTACAACGCCCCTCCCCCCCCCCCCCCGCGCGCTGACGCATTGCTGTGTGTGCGTGCGCAACATTTCTGGTGACTGCCCACGTGACCATACCACCCCCCCGCCCCAGCCCTTAGATAGCTTAGGCTACTCCTATTCATCAGTCACCCATGCTGAATTTGACCTTGTTTTGAAGCACAGCAGACCAACCCAAGCATTTTTAAATTGACTGCTTTTACTTACTGAAATAACAGTGACGGAAACACTGGGCCCTATTTTGGTGACGACGACGGTGTATACGTGCCTGGGTCCTCGTGGAATTTCTCATTCATCAAATGGATTGAAGCATTTTTTTGCCTCAGCTTGGTGTGGTGGTTTCGTGGTCTGCAGTAAAGCTGTTTGCGTCAATAGGGGTGTGTGCGGTGCGATGGGGGTGTGTCATGAAAACCATTTGGCGCTTTGCAAGCTTGGTGTCTGTAACGTTTTTTCCTCTATTCTTTCGTATGTTTTTATAAACATACATTTTTCCCTGTTGTATAAATTTGAGCGTATCGACCGTGCAGCATTGCTAAGTGGGCGCTGTGAATGAACTGCACTGTTTTTATGATGGAGAGCGGTCACGTGTTTTGATCCTTTATGGGCTTTTGAGTGAATTATATTTGACTAGAACTCAATTCTTTATATCAAACACTTTATTTTTACAAATAGTATTCTGTAGAAATACTTCTGAGATACATCCCCTTTATCTAATTCTGACAACCTTTAGGTTAATTAATGGAAAACGATTTATATGGGTTTAATGCTTCCCCTTTTTTTTTGCGGACCTCGACAACGCGTAATTACGTTGCCACTTCGGGGTTCTTACGGGTTTGGTTAACTGCGGTGGACCCGGTGGCTGTGGCGCATCACAAATGCATCAATGAAACATAACTGAAGCAGGGAGTATGCATCGTGTCTCTTAAATTGCCTGCTACATCCAAAGACTAGTACAGTATATAAACAATGTGTACTACGACAAAGTGTAGTAGGCCTAATAATAAATAAGACGGATAATAAATCGATACTTCAGGCTTGTATCAAATAAAGATGAAAAAAAGTCTCCTAGTTCACAGACTATTTTTACAACAACATTTCCCTGAGGAGGTTTTTTGAGGTTCTACAAATGCGCATGCCGCGTGACGGTTCTGCCGCTTCTGGACGAGTATATCAAACAAGACCAAACTGCCAGCTGGCCCTTCATGCAGCGGTGTTGAAGGGAAAGAAAGCGACCGATCTGATTGGCCATAATGAAACCAAACCTCCACCACACCCACATGTAATTTATTCCTCTTAACCCAACCTCTAAATTTGGGCTGCGTGTGCGCTACAGTATCTAGTGACAAAATTACCGAAACCGAGTTATTAAACGCCTTAATTCCCCGACACCACCGTGCCCGGAAGAACTTGGCAGTTGCGCCTGGTCTGCGAAATAGGGCCCATAGTCATACAACGTCTGTGCGATAGGAATTACTATGCAGGAGGACTGCAGACTTACTGTATATGTGCTTAATATGTGCAAACTCAGGTCGGCTTTCTCTACCTGATTTATATCACGGGCTGTTTTTGGAGGCTTGACGTTAAGGTGTATCTCTCTCGAGCCAGTGTCGCACGCTGTCCCGGTCTCCTCTGGTGCCCTGTGAAATATTGATGGTGCTGGATCGGATGGCTCCTAGCATGCAGTTAAATAAAGGCAGCGTTTCATTCGGACGCACAGTTCTCACAGCCCAGCCTCATGTCGCTCTTTTATTAATCAGGCTCGGAGCCTGGGATGGGATCAGGTTCTCACTCAAAAATAAATCCATTTTAAAAGAATGGACGGGAAAAAAATGACAATGAGGTATATAGTTCTCCCTCCTCTCTTGCAATAATAATCCGATGCATTCCGCGCTGTGTATTTATAGATGAGATCCAGGATGTTTAAATGAGAGCAAACATACGTGACCCTCTGTTTGTTTGGACTTTTGTGTGTGTATGTTTTTCTGAGTGTGTGTATTTGTGTGTATCTCTGTGTCTATATGTGCATCTCTGTGTGTCTATATGTGCAGTATGTACTATGCTGGGTGTGGTTTGCGTAGTTCCTTTGTGAGTGTATGCTGTATGTCTCTGTGTGTCTATATGTGCAGTATGTACTGTGTATCTCTGTGTGTCTATATGTCTGTTTGTCTCTGTGTGTGTGTGTGCGTGTGTGTTTGCGCACGTGTGCCTGTGTGTGTGTGCGCGCGAGCGTGTGTGTGTGCGCGAGCGTGTGTGTGTGTGCGAGCGTGTGTGTGTGTGCATGCAGATCCATGGCTCCACAGGGAGCAGTACTCTCTCCTCTGTGGCTGTCTGTAGGTGAGGCTGGCTCAGTGCACATGCACACTGTGGGAGTCTGGACTTGCTTTGCCTGCTGATTACACTGGCTTTGTATCCTAGCAATGGAGGGGGGGGGGGGCCTCCATAAAGGAGCATGTTTTCCCCTCCCATGTGACTCGGCTTCATGTATGTGTGCTCCAGACAGCAGAAGGCCTTTTTCCCCACCAAGGTCTTCAGGGAAGGCAGAAAGGAGAGGCAAAGTCCAAAATGCTCCTGTATGCATCGAGCTAGCCCGTTGCTTACAGTTTAACAACAGATTAGTCTAAAATGTCCTAACCAGTTTTTATAATTATCCTTTTTATGTATCGAAACAAAGTCAGACACATATGTCAGACAGGCGCCGGCCTGCGTGAAGGACATTTTTAATCACATGAGCCTGTATCATTGGTGTTACAGAAACACACCAGGGGGTGTTGTTCAGCGTGTAATGGCAGGGGATGGGGGTGTTGATCAGTGCGTAATGCCCCGGGGGTGGTGGTGTTGATCAGTGTGTAATGGCCGTGGGGTGGGGGTGTTGATCAGTGCGTAATGGCCAGGCGGTGGGGGTGTTGATCAGTGCGTAATGGCCAGGCGGTGGGGGTGTTGATCAGTGCGTAATGGCCGGGCGGTGGGGGTGTTGATCAGTGCGTAATGGCCAGGGGGTGGGGTTGTTCATCAGTGCGTAATGGCCGGGCAGTGGGGGTGTTGATCAGTGCGTAATGGCCAGGGGGTGGGGGTGTTGATCAGTGCGTAATGGCCAGGCGGTGGGGGTGTTGATCAGTGCGTAATGGCCAGTCGTTGCGTAATGGTGCGTCTTGTTGTCGGGCGGGGTATCACCGAAGGGCAAACAGACGAAAAAGCTGTTTTTGGCACGTTAGCCGCCACATGCACAACTTTCGATTTAGACTCAAGAAGAGCACACAATGAGAAAGCCACACCAAGATATATTGTGACATCTGGTTTCGGGTGGATTTGAGTCAAAACCACTTTTATGGTGTACGGAGAGGGGAGGGTGTCATTTCTTATGCACGCAGTCGTAGATAGTTGCATGTTGAGTGGTAGATAGCTGCATGTTGAGTGGTAGATAGCTGCATGTTGAGTGGTAGATAGCTGCATGTTGAGTCGTAGATAGCTGCATGTTGGAACAGGGGCAGAGTGCTATTCTAAAGATCGCTGCCTTTGCGGAACCAGGCTAATGAACCAGTGTGCCTGGCCTCCTGACAGAGGCAACCGTAGAAGAGTGCCGTGCGTCTTTTTGTTGTTGAAACCTCTGTGGTTTGAGGAGAGCTGCTTTGGCATTGAGAAGCAGTGGTGGGTGTCCTTGCTCGTCCCGCCTCTGTCTCTCCAGCCAGATTCCCTGCTTTGGCGTGTCACACGCCAAAGCCAATAGGGTGCCTGTCCTGGCACCCTATTGGCTGCCCCTCCCCCCTTCTCCCCTGACCAATCACAGTCAGAAGCCATCCTGTCACGGGCAATATGCAGTAGATGTTTTCTCCGGCTGCCATAGGTTGTTCACCAGTGAAACCGGCGCACCATTTAAGCCCTTGGAGCCTGAGAGAAGGTCACCTATCTCTCACCAGTGACCCATAAAAATGGAGGACTTGCAAATCTTTTATGCTTGTGTGGAGACAGTGCCTGTTTTGCTTAGCCACTGACTCTGAGCCCTAGTACCCTTAGGTCATTGCCGTTGTGTCGGCCAGAGGTCATAGGTCACCCCTGAGTGGTCATTGTCAGAGAGCATCCTGTGAATGTGATAATTAATTCTTTCTTCTTTTTTTTTTTTAAAGGGGAGCCGGGCAGTCTGTCCTTTTGTTTTTCTACTTTATTCAGACAGAAAGCAGAGAGGGTAACGGATAGAGGAGGGTTTACAGCTGAGAAGGTCCCGTGGGGGGGCTCGTACACGGCTCGAGAATCGGTCGCCTTGCGGGCTGCACCACATATCTGGCCTGATAAGGAACTCTTGGCAGGGAATCCTCTGTGCAGCCCTTGTAGTCGCCGTGGCGATTGTTAGAGGCAGGGAGAGGGGTATCTGGTATGAGCCGGTTGTGAAAGTCCACGTGTACATTATTTTAAGGGGGGGGGGGGGGGGTCACACAGGGTTCAGGGCACGCCAACATATGTAGCTCCTAAACTAAGGCGTGACGATGCCGCTGAGGAAGCATTTATGAGAGGCTGCCAGAGGTCGGCCGCCGCCGTGGCCCTTTGCGTCCTGTTAGCTGACATTTCCCGCAGAAAAGATTTAAAGCCCCCCCCCCCCCCCCCCCCTCTGTTTGAACAACACCTTTCAGCCCGCGAAACAAAGCACATCCTGCTAGTTCGACAAAGCACATTGTGGGCACAAGTGTCCCGGTGAATGGAGAGCGAAGGAACAAAGGAATCTCCACTGTTAGAGAGGCGCATCAACTTTTTTTTTTCTTTCTTTTTCGTTGAGAGAAATTACTGGAGCGCCAGCTTTTGATTGGGTAGCGGCTTTTCATTGAGAAGCAGCTGCTTCCTCTCCGAAAGCGAAATGGGGGCGAGTACCGGGTTGCGCGCGAGATCCCTGGGGTTGGTTTCGGTGCTTTCACGTTGCGTTTCCTTGAGTCAGCAAGGTGGGGGGGGGTCAAGGGTGACGTGGGGCTGTTTGACCTCCGTCTGCACCGTTTCACCCTGTCGGGATCGACATTTTCTACTGCCTGCCTCTTCCACCATTAATGGGGCACACATGCACTGACTAATGTCTTTATCCTGTGTCGAAAGTTATTTATTTATTTTTTAAAGGAGGCCGGACAGTCCACCTTTTTTCGCTATATTCAGACGGGGAAAGCAGAGAGAGTTACAGACAGAGATAGGATGACAGTAAAGAAAGTACCTGAATCGAAAAACCACAGCCGCACGGGGGGGTTTGTACATAAGTTGAGAGCTGGCTCGCTGCCGTAAGAACTGCACCACAGGCTCTCACCCTGTCTGTAAAGTTTAGAGTTTTTACGGTATTAGTCTCTGAAATGATGTCCTAGTTTTTAAAAAATGTATTTCTGTTCAGCGAGAGAATGGCTGGGAACATCACTGCAAGTTTGACCTTCGGAGAGTGCTGTTGATAAGTGTTACATCAGTGATGACTCATTTCAGGGTTGTCCTTCTGGCAAAGGGTATATGAACGCCATCAGGAGTGGCATCAACACTGACGGTGTCGATCTGTCCTCTGTGAGAGCGGATATCTCCTGTCCCAGTTGTTGTGTGAGGACCGTGTCTGACCTCGCTCTTGTCCCCCCCGTGTCGCAGGCGAGCGTCCCTTCCCCTGCACCTGGCCCGACTGCAACAAGAAGTTTGCGCGCTCGGACGAGCTGGCCCGCCACTACCGCACCCACACCGGGGAGAAGAAGTTTGGCTGCCCGCTCTGCGACAAGCGCTTCATGCGCAGTGACCACCTGACCAAGCACGCCCGCCGCCACTCCGACTTCCAGCCCGGCATGCTGAAGAGGCCCCAGGGCTGCGCGGGTGCGCGCACCGGCTCCCTGAGCGACTACAGCCGCTCCGACGCCTCCAGCCCCGCCCTCAGCCCCGCCAGCTCGCCTTAAACCCCGCCCCGCCCTCTCCTCCCCACACCTGTGTTGCACAGTCCTCTGCACCCTTTCTAGCTAGTCTTCTGCTTGCCGTACTGTACTGAACTGTACATATCTGCCTATTGTAGTGCAATCTCTCGTGCAACTCACAATACAAAAAAAATAAGCCTTTCGCAGATGGCAATATTTGCATAGTGTACAATATGTCTGTAATTTTTATATATAGCTTCTGGCAGACGACCAGGTTATTGCATTTTTATTTAATTTTTCTTTCTGTCATTTAAACAACCCAGTTCAGAAAAAAGGAATTTGGCAGGTATGCAAGTGATATTATTATTCACCTTTATTTAAAATGAAATGGGGGATGGGGGGGTGGGGTGGGGGGGTTCACATCTACACCTCAGGATCTCAGTACAGTTGTTTTCTTAACTACTTAACTTGACTGCACAATACAAACATCACTTTACTACCGAAATTCAACGCAGTTGAATTTTGCACCCTGCTCAGGGACGGCCTCCTTAGCTTGAAAAGAATGAACGCAAACGAAGACAAACAGCCTTACATTCAAACAGGATTTGCACTCTTTTGCATTTGGTTTGTTAGTTTTCGCACTGGGGGAGGGAAACTAGCACTGGATTGACATTCGTTTAAAACCGTGGTTTGATTATTATTATTTTTTTTAATCTTCTTTTTTTTATTCATTTATTTTTTCCACTACTCTGCTCTAGGATGTACGTCAGACTAAGACCACTCTTTGAATGTTTATTTGACTGGAAATGACACAAAGGAACATCTACGTCCATCGTCTTTTTGCTTTTCATTTCAACAAAAACCGTCAACCAGATAAATCTCTGGCAGTTTTTGTGAGCACATTTCAGCAAGCACAGCTTTCGCTCGGAACCGCTTTTTTTTTTGTTTCAAAGGGAATCAGGTCCTAGCGGTGGTGGGTGTGAATGTAGGTTTATCACACCGAGAAGTCTGGCAGGTCATGCCATTCAACCTTTAACCTTTAGCCTGTTTAGTGAGGGTCAGCTAATGGGGCCACGGCCTTCCACACATAGAAAAGGTTCAAAATGGCCGTTCTCTCGTACCTCAAGCAGTGTGGTGGATAACACGCGTAGAAGGAGCTGCATGGCTCCAAGCGGAAACTCGTCCTCGCCGGACGTAAAAAAAAAAAAAAAAGGCGGCGCTCGTATTTGGGCGTAGATAAGGGGTGAAGCGCACAGCGAAACCACACCTTTGGAAAGCGGAAATTTCCGTGGCGCTGTCCACCATTATAGTCTGCGTGTTGCCGCTTAGACGGGTGTGTTCAGCAGGAATGGTGAAGAGAGCGGGGGCAGGCAGAGCAGCTTCCCGGCGCCGCCCATGGTCCGCACAGCACACTGGATTATGGGGGTTTTCCTTATCTGCGCTAAGGGCGGGAAAGAGCTGGCCTGGGACAATGGCCGCCGTCCCAGCTCAGTGAAATCCGCTATGCTAGACTGCAGTCACCCGAATAAAGCACCCATCTGCGAGGGGCAGGGCTACAGGTCTGAGACGGGGGCACCCAGATAAAGGGCCGCACGGTCCCGTGGAAACGCCGTGGGACACGCCCCTTGTGTGTAACGGACAAAAGGAATGCGCACGCCCTGGCATTGGGATTGTGGCAGACGGCCGGCCCCCCCAGATTGGGGTTCCCCCCCAGCACGGGATGCTGGTATTGGCCTCTGCAGCGTGCCCCTCATCGTTACCATGTTCCCCATCCAGCAAAGCAGCACAGCGACCATCTGCGGATCCAATATGTGAGTGCTGCAGCACCCTCTTACGGTTACCCAGGCGACCCCCCATATTTGGTATGATTGATGTTTCCCACGTTCTTAGCAGTTGGCGCCGCCCCAGCTCGGCGAGGATGAGCCTGTGTCACGTGCGCAGGGAGGGAAGGGGCCCCCGTCTGCGCCCCGTTTATCGGGGAGGCCCTCGTAAAACTTTAATCGCGACGCAGAATACATTAAGCAGCTGCTCTCACTGTCCCTCCTCGCTACAAACGGGGTTTATACCACAGCGACAAAAAGAGGCTTTGGCTACCAAACAACCACCACCCAGCTGGATTAACAAGGGAAAAGCGTTCGAGGTCCATTTGCCGCATGTAGAAAACCTGGCTAGCTCGGGTTAAAGGCTCTTCAGGACAAAAAAACGGAACGAATGAGGCGAATCGCTGGCCTTGAGACGTGGCTTTCAATACCTAGGATGATGTCCTGAAGTCTGCGCACGTCTCACCTGCTTTGGGGTGTCCTGGCGGGTCGCTGGGTCCTGGGTGGGACGGTCGGAGAGCTTCTCTCCGTGGCGTGCCCCTGCAGAGGAGCGTCCCGCGGCGGGAGCAGAGCCCAGCTGCAGCGGGAGGGGGACGTTATTCGCTGGTGGGGGGAGGAAGCAGGTGTAGCCTGTGAATGGCCGGCCTTGTCCTACCCCCCCCCCCCTCCCTCCCACACCCTTCCCCCCGCGAACGTGAGCCTCTCTTTCCCAACCGCCGAAAAAAAAGCACATAATCAAGCACCCACTGCGAAAACCAAATCTTAACAAGCATTTTAATCTTATATTTAGACTTTAGAATCGTATTTCTGTTACTCTTTTGCTAAATAAGACAAACTATCTGCCAGTGGGGTGAAATGGTTTTACTCATTTCAAGATTTGCCAGTGGGGTAAGGTAATTTCACTTGTCAAGCAAAAAGTAACTTAAAACAACATAATATTTTCCACTTTAGAGAAAAAAATAAGATTTTAAGTCTCATTACAAGACTAAAACACTGTTAAGACAGAAATTTTTTGCAGACATTTTTTGCCCTTCCGCCCCGTGAAAGAAAACACCCTTTATAAAAATGCACTGCATCGCTGCAGCAGTATTTGTGGAGCAACCCACATATAACGCAGTTCCGCTTATGAGATATCTGCTATACCGCTAAACAGGATCCACACTGAAACAGGATACTTCTAAAACGGAGCTGCGACGCTGTTTTTCCCCCCCTCTGCCCACTTTTCAGTTTTTGAAACCCACTTTTTAACGCAGAGGGACAGCATCTGTTCCCACAAACGGCGGCCTGCACCCGCTCAGCGTTGCCGCGCCGACGCGCTCACGCCACGCGGCAACCGGCGAATACGCATATTTGAGCTATTAGAGCATGCAGCGTATCGGCTATGTAGGCGCTGGAGTTGTTTCTTTCAGGATGAAACTCTCGTGTAGAACAGAAGCCAAAGCAGGACCACTCATTTTAGGACAACATAAAGTTTTTTTTTTTTTTTGTGTTCCGCATCTTCTGAGTATAGCCGACCGTACTCATTCCATAATCCAGAACCGTGGGAGCTGCTTGAGTATGCAGGCTGCTTCTCGTTTCATTTTAACCCATAAAAGACATTTACCTCAGGGCTCATTTCATCAGGGCATAACTCAGGCAGTTACACGTCCCTACCTTAAGTTTTCTCAGTTTTTTGTTCAGGTTCTCGGTTAAACTGTACGTGCAGTGCAAAGTCTGTCACGGGCAGCTTTCCTGTGGCTCCCTCAGGCTGTCCCCGTACTGCCGGTCAGTCGGATGCAGACACACAGGAAGTCGTCCTCCACGTCACCACAGAAATTCTGTTTACCGACCCCAGGTATTCAGCCCCCTCCACTGTTTTGTTTCTGGGCGATTCCAGTTCATAACGGCAAGTTCCAGAGCGGTCCGCATTGCTCGCTTTGGATGTTCTTTGACCACGCCCCCCTTCACGAGTATCGCGAACCAGCCAATCAGAATTCTCAATGTCAAGAACCGGAGAGCTGAATATCTGGTGAGGTAAATAGAATATCCGTGACATCACCTCAGTCCCTGAGACAGTGTTCATACCTGGTCTCTTCCTCTCAACTGGAAATCACCTCTCACACCCCCCCTACGGTCACACATTCCCCAAGTAGAAGCCATTTAGTCTGCAGAACCTGTGGTTTTAAATAGACACAGCACAAGTACAGTAACTGGCTTCTGCCTCAATTCAGATTCAGATCTCCAGTAGTTTTACATGCCAGCACTTAAGGGTTTTTCCTCTCAGAAAACAGGTGTAGATACACTGTTAAGCATTCGCAGAGGGCACGTTTCACCTTACAGAATTATGTTTTGGGTGATTAGTCTCTTCTAATAGTTCCTGGAATCATATTGATTTCATTCATGCTATCACAGAACTGTTGACTGTTCATACGCCTGTGTTTTTTTTTCTGTTTTTTTTTTTTTTTTACTGTACCAGATCTACCTGAGTTTTGAAATATGAAAGAGGCCATAGTAAACTGCCTGGGATCTGTCTGGTTGTGATAACACAGTGTTTATTCTACGCTTGGCTAACAAATCGCCATTGGCGATTATTTTATGGAATTGTGGGTATATTCTTTTTTTTTTTTTTTTAATCTGTGATATATATTGCTATCTTGGGGTGATTTTCAGATACTTTTTGCTGTTTTCAGGTCACGTAAAATTATTATTGTTATTATTTCAGATATTGTTATTAAAATGTTATTTTATTTGTTTTGCCTATTTTCATTTTGTGTGTTGCTTTTTTTTCCCAAGTGTTTGGCTAGAAGTCGCAGATAGTTTTCTTGCATTAGACGCAAAGTATATCTAAAATACTGGGATGAGATAAATGTATTTCCTTCACTTCAAGACACTGAATGCTGTTTGTTTCCAGAGTTAAATATGAAACCCTGGTGTATCTGCAACAGGGGAAGAACACAGGAGGTTCCGTTAAAAAGGGAATTTACCCAAATTTTCTAAAGGTGTATTTAACAATTTGAAAGCTTTTGCGCTTTTTTCTGTTTCATTCTGAATGTTGCATGACCATAGAGACCACGGCATTGTGACTGTTTTTTTTCTCTCTTTTTTTTATAGGATGCCCTCTAGATAGCTCACATCTATCTGAGTTTTAATGCGTTGCTCCGTACCAGCTTAGATAACCTTACAAGGTTAAAATAATGATCAGTTTTAGTGTGGGAGAGGGGCTAAAAATCCATGTCGTCATAATACACTTAATAAACAGGCCAGCAGACATTTTTCTTTTTCAAAACTGTTTCAAACTCAAATAAATTTGAAATGTAACCGTTCAGGGTGCTCAGATAACTGACTTAATTATTTAGTATACTACGAGGGGGAGCATACTGGATTAGCAAACAAAATGCTACTCCTTTTTGCGGAGGGAGGACCTATTTCATGAACGCATGTACATTTTGCTTGGATCCATTTTTTTATAGCTCTGTCTATCCCCTGGACCGATCAGTTTTTTTAAAATTATGCTTTTGTGATATTATGATTTTTGTCATTGATCATGTTGACAAAATCTTATTGGTGACTGTTGGAGATGAACTGCGAATGACGTGTGGACATGTCTTTGACTTGTGTGACAAAAAAGGCATGGAGTGATCATTCCATTATCGTGACAAATGACAATACAGATTCCATATATCTGAAGACATTACAAAACAAATGTATAGTTTTGTATGTGTGATTATATATATATATATATATATATATATATATATGTATATAATTTTTCTATGTATATGTACAGGATTGAATGAAAATTAATTTTTTGTGTATTGAATATGCAAGTATTTTTACGTTCATACTCTTTGCTATTGGCTTGATATTAGCTAATTAACTGATTTATTGTTATCTAACTAAAGAAAGTATAGTTTAATTCTCATCCTTGCATTTACAAATGCTTTTGTATTAGTGTTTTATTTTTTTGTCATCTTGAAAATGTTTATTTTGTGTAGGAATAATATGTAATGCAGTCAGGTGTAGCAAATCTCTCATATAAAATATAAACACGCTCTATATTGCAAGCAAATGGCCACTTTGCTCCAAAGGATTGCGGTTGCTTTTGATATATTCTCTGCTTTGCATCAAACCAATGTATTGGACCTTCATTTGAATATTATATATTTATTTTTTAATTGTACTGTATTTTGACTGTGATTCTTTTATTTTAATCTTGTGAATAAGAGATAGACTGGGTACTAGTCCTTTACAAGTTCCGCTTTTGCTCTTTTTAATTTGTTGTTCATTTAGATAGCTGCTTTCTTGTACGTATATATTTCCCTGATATATCATTGTTTATCATTCGTAGGCTGGTCCTTTGACAAAAAAACAAACAAACATACATACAAACAATATGACATACTGTCTTGTTCAAACAAACCCCACCCCCCAAATCCTGCCAAAAAAAAGGGAATTAGGAAAGCTGCTTTCTGGTTTGACATGTCATTGTGTGGAATGAAACTTTTTTTTAAAATTTTTTTAAGGATTTTTCCGTTCAGAATTTGCATCGCCGCAGTTGCTTATGGTTGAGCGAGGAATGGTGACGGGGCGCACTGGCTCACTGTGACAACGGAACCTAGCGAGTGAAGCCTGCTCCGCAGGTGTGAAAGTGACTGAATCGGGTGCCGTGCGTCAGTGCTTGGGCCTTTGCCGCGCGGCCTCGCCGCAGTCGGGAATCTTTACCAAAGGCTGCAGGAATGGATGAATGTCCAATTCCCGCTTTATATCCGTTTGTCCCGAGATGATTGCCGCAAATCTTTGCACGGCGATTGGATAGCCTATCTCTTCTCCATGTCGTTTGTCTCCCTGTGCTATCTGCTCCAGAGACGGGCTGTACCATTGTCTTTTGATAATGCGGGTTTTTTCTTCCGATAGAGGGACAGCGTTGTGTTTTGCAGTTAGAGTATTCTTGGGGCAGTTGTAATGGGTCAATTGTAACACATGTTTTTGTTACAATTGCCCCCAACCCTGAACATATGAAACTAGCTAGCTTGCTGGATAGAATCTCAGCTCTAGCTTGTTTCTGATTGGTGCAATTTTATGGTGTTGCAATTGCCCCCTGTTACAATTGCCCCCAGAATACTCTACACTTTCTCCATAGGCCAAATTGCTGCGGAAATATAAATGGAGTCCTGTGCTTTCGTAAAATGGAGGAGTTCCCATAATTACTAGTCTTTTTAACGAAGCTTTTTAATAACATGTTCTGCTCTAAAGCTGGACCTCAGCTATTTTGTGGCTTTCATTATCAGTATAGATTTGTTTCACAAATTACTGGAGGGCTTGCGGGTTTTCGTCCAGCGACGGAATAAATACATTGAGGCGTAAGCCTCTACCTCATTGAGACAGTGAGCGCAGTTATGCGTAATTGAGTGTGCGCAGTCACTGCACACCGTGTTCAGAAGGCACTATGTTCTTTTGTCACAGGAGACAGCTGGGACGCTTTGGCCCTAGCCTGTGCAGTCGTTTCATTCTCTGCATGGCCTAATAATGCAGGTGAACAAATTCGCTACTCTTGGTTAGACCCATTGAAAGTAAAGCGTGTGCCTCCGGTGCCCTGTACCAAACAAATGAGAAATTCCTTATTGAGTAAATGCAGGTGTTGCTGTTCAGCCTTGGCTTCATGCTGATTTTCAGTGGTACATTTTCATCAGTTCAAAAACAAAGGGTAAAAACTGCCTTCATGTTGTTCTGTTTTTTTTTTTTTTTTGTGATTTCGTCATCTACATTTAATGCAGTCATTTGTAGCGAAGCTTTTTGACGGCTGTATGTCTTCAATCATTTAGGTATCACGAGTCATGTGTCCTTCAGCAACATTTAAACCGGGTTGGGGTGGGGAGTAGGCCCGGGCCCAGGCCCCGGGTCTTGAGGAGCCATAGGGTCTGATGGTTTTCGTTGTTACTCAGCACTCAACTGAAATCAAATCCGTTAATCACACAGTTAGGTCACCTCACCTGGTTCTTTGGTTTAACTGGGTTTGCTCAGTTTGATATGAAAGCACCGCAGATGGCCCTGTGGCTCTCCAGCACTGTGGGGGTTGGGGGTTGGGGGTTGGGGGGTGGGGTGGGGTGGGGTGGGGGGGGGGGGGTCTGGTTTAAACCGTACTACCTTCATCATAGACTTTTAATGTTACAAAGACATCTTGTGAACAAAACTTGCCTTCCTACTAAATCTGTCTATTTTGTACACCGCCATGCGATGCCTGTTTCAGTGACTCCATGGTGCTGCTCTCCCTCTTTTGGCACCTGTGTTACCTGCTTTGCTTGATAACCTTTGATGAACTTTGGCCAGTTCTTTTTTTTTTTTTTCCATAACCACATCAAAGTTACAGTGCATCATATTTTTCCTCAATCAACCAAATCACTACGTTGGAAGTGTTGCAGTTGTACAGTTCCATATATTCTGCAGATATTAATGTGCTGGTCTATTGTTGCTCTGCTGTGTCTTTTTATGACATTATTTTTTACTCGTTTAGACAATATATTGTGACGATGTCCTATGCAAATACAAACATTAACAAAATTGTAAAATATTGAACGTTGTCTTAACTTGTATGCATGAATTAGTGAAGTTTACATTTGGAAATAAATTCATAAATAAGCAACTACTTCTTCATCCTGTGTTGTGGTTTACTGCGTTTGTTTGATTCTTTGGCCGCTATCTAGAAGCTTCCGCTTTAATACTCTAAGTAATTATTCACGGATGTAGGTGTGGTTGATCATTTTAGATCATTTTAGTGTAAAACTGGGGTATGATGAATGGTGGTGAACTCCACAGGGTGTGTGTTGGCGGGTAAAGAAAAGAAAAAAAAAAATTGGGGGGGGGGTGCATCTTTATTGTGTTAGTTTGCACCTTAAAAAGTAGCACTCTATTTAATTTATCATATTGGAAAAAACAGTGCAACCGCGAACATTTCCTCCTCAGCCAGTCAGTTTCGTCAGTTAATTTGCTCCTTAAAATGTGCTGTGCAATGAAATATACTTCAGATAGAAAGCAGCGAGGAGGCCTGAGGAGCCATGTTGTGGAACGGTGCGTTCCGTGTTACGCTGTGATCCCTCTGAAGAACACCGTGCGCTGGTGCTCCTCAAAGCGCGAAGGACGTGCCGCAGCCCGACCTCAGCCTCCCGCTCTCCCTGGAAGCTGCTCCTCCACTTCCGGTCGCTGTTCCCCCCCCCCCCGCCTCCCTGTGTCTGCCAAACGTCTCCACCTGCCCGCAGCCCGCAGACCCGCCTGAGCTGGAGCTCTTTATTCCAACAACAACAAGCGGAACTTGAACTCTGCGTGCACTCGCCGCCTTGCAGGAACCCAATCGGCCGCACGATACACGTGGGTGCGTCCCAATACTCAAGAAATACATCCTCCTTTCCTCCACTACCACCTCCTCTCCTCCGTGCCCCGGAAACCCATCTTTGTGCCCTAATCTAATGTTGCTGAGTACATATTCATTACATATTAATGGTTACATTACATATTAATTAATGTCTCGATGCAAACCGTAATGTAGGCCTAAATTGTACACAGTACATGCAACTACTCCTTGCACTTGAAACTTACAGGCAGTTTTGCATACTTCCGGGTCGGAGACGAGTGGAGGAAAGGAGGAGAGGAGTGAAGAATATTGGCATATATTATATATATATATGGCATATACGCCACCATTGTGCATTGCAGGACCAGTTTACACACAACCAGAAAAGGTTTGTTGCAGGTCAAATGAAGTGTCTCTTTTCCCAGAGCCAGCAGTGAAAGTGGTAGTTGTACGTCACAATAGCTTATCAAGATAATAGCATATCTTGATTCTGAAATGCTGCCTCTCAGTCAACTCTGTCTTTGTTTCTGAATCTGGTGAGCAGGTTTAAAGTTCCACTGTGAGGGCAAGCCGCCAACCAGATTGCCCTGCTAATACTGCAGTTGTTACGCTATTGCTACACTTACCGCTACTGTTACTCAGTTTTACTGCTGCTACTAAAGTGCTTACCTCAAAAGTGCAATTCTCCCGTTTTTCCCGAGTTTCTACCGTATTTTAAAGCCGCCTACCAGTGTACTACCATTTTCTTGTTTCTCCAAGGAAACTCCCGTAATTTCCCTAGCCCTCAAAGTTTATCACGATCACTCGGTCTTGTCCGTTTGTTTGACGTAAGTGTAGTTGCCAGATTTGCTTTTTAAACATGATCTACACACTAAACCGTCTCACGCCATCTGTTTCAACACAACCTGGCAACCCAAAAGTAGCTCACTTCAAGGAAAAAAAAAAAAAAAGAGGTGTTGCCGGTGGTCGTGTGCTTGATGCCGCCACCTTCTTTCCTTCTTAACTTTGTCTTAGCTCTTTGGTTTTTCTTTTAGTAACCTGTTCTTGCCACAGCAAAACACACACAATCATCACCCTCCCCCGAACAATCTCCCGTATTTTTGAATACGGCAGGTATGTTGGGAGGTATGAAAGTGAATCCTAATGGTGGTGTTACTGATACTGATAATATTATTGCATCTGCTCTGTTAATGCTACTGCTCCTCAGTGCTACTGCTGTTTCTACAGTTACTGCTGCTGCAGCTAACTGCACTGTATATGCTAACTACCTTTACTGTTACAATTCTACTGTTACTACACTCACTATTGCCATGGTTATAGCTATTGTTACTTTTACCGACAACGTCACTGCTTCTGCTGTTGAAATTGCTCCACTTACCAGCTAGAACAGACAGGCAGTTCTCCAAACGGTTGTATAATCTGAGATATCCTGTGTCTCTTAACAAAGCCAAAGAACTAAGCTTCTCCAGGGAACCTGAGATGCAGATTTGGGCCCAGTAGCCTACTGCCAAAGGTCTCTGCATGACACGCCTGTCACCTGCATCATCTGTGGAAAGGCCACACTGTTCCTTCTCATTCATCCACTCAAATATTTTCTGGAACTGATAACACAAACAGCACAGTACAATAAGGGGGCCGTTTGTTGTTTTTTTGAAAGGAATTCTCTGTTCCCTGTGGTTAACCACATTCATGCTGCACGTATTCCCTGCATTGTAGAGGACACCTGAGTTCATCTTCTTTGGGTCTTCCATAATTTGGCCCAAGGCCTGAAGTTCCCCTGACTTGCAAGCCTGTCTGCCAATGACCTGTCATTCTGAATTACACTGGAATTGCCGCAGCTGTTAAGATGGCTCTGGCCTACATTTGTACTGAATTTGCTTATTTGTCATTCGTAGTATGTACCACATAATGCTCTGTCAGTTTAAGTCACATTGCGATAAGAGCTTATAACAAATGCATTAATAAATAAATTAAAGCTAGTCTTTTTTTGATGGTCTCCACATTTCAGGTTTTGTCACCTTTGGAACGACAGTGCGTGCGTGTGGGCCGCTGAGTGCTTTTGAAGGGCTCTCCTTCTTTATCTCCCCTGGTGGAAATCCTGTTGTCCTGCTCTGCAGTTGGGCTTAAGGTTTTAAATACAGATAACCTGGCTTGTGCTATGTCAGCGCGACACGTCTTTGGACTGTTCGATCGCAGCTGTTGCTTCGCTTGAAGTTTCTGCGCGGCATTCGAATCGGCAGTTATTTCTAAAGTAAAACACACCGGCTGCCGTGCAGGCTGCAATAACTGAGCACAAGCGCATTACTAGGACTTCCCAGTGCTTATTATGGTTTCCAAAAAACTGGGTGGCTACAGATAACATCACTGTGTGTAGTAATCACCAATGATGTCATAGCCTCTGGGGAACAGCTCCTCGGTATTATATACCATTATTACACGGCATTGGAAGATCATTTTCCAATGACGTTAAATATGAAGGGGATACCCTTTCTATTACCTTGCAATGGAAAGTGAGTATTTTCCCTCAAAAAATTGGTTAATTTATATAAGCAGGATGGAAATTATACACACTAGCTTGTGTTTTTAAGAAGACACACACCCCTCTCCCTCTTAACATGCTAAAGATAGAGAGCGCCCACTGTCCTCACCACCTACAGGCAGACCCATCCTTCCTGAATTTGAATAGTTCACTCCTGACTGAAACAGGAAGGAACAGGGCGCTAAAAATAGAGTTAGAGTAGCCCGGTGTTCTCTGCGCTCTGGCTGGTTATCAGTGCACAGCCTCGTCTCTGTGCCAGTCCAAACCGCCCACATGCCAGGCGTCCATGTCAAGAACACTATCGGCACTGGCACTGCCAGGGGCGTGTGGCACCGGGGCTGCTTAGTCACCATCTGAGGATTTCAGTTCTGCATTCTGCTTTAGGCAGCTTTTTAAAAGCACAGTCTGTGTTCCAGATTTGTGAGGATTCCGGCCGGGTTTTACTCATTGCAGTTATCCAGCTATCCTGCTTCGTAGTATACCCCCCAGGGCCGCTCTCTATAATAATAATAATCATTATCATCATCATCATCATCATCGTAATCATGAAACATCAGATAAGAAGTTTTAGTAAAGCCAAAAAATAAACAATCATCAGCCACCATGAGCTTCTTAGTGGGAAACTTGGATGCGTAAGCCCCTATTTAAGATACAATGTGACCGTGAGACCATTTTATAAATGAGGCCCCTGGTCTCTGCTCTCTCCAGTCATCAGTAGACACAGCAGAGATGAGACGGGCCTGGGACTGGACAATCTACACTGAGAGAAAAGGAAAAAATAGGACACAAAAAATTGTTTGAATAAATTAAGGCCTGAGTGGCTTTTATTGGCCGCATTCACAAGACGGGCAATTGTAAAGCCAGTTCACTTGAGTTCAAATTGAAGTTCAGTTGAGATCACAGGTGCGTAAAACGCAGATATCACACTTTAAATCAACGTAAGCAACCTTTTTTTCGTGTCAGTTATTTTTATAAATCAAGCGCGAGCGCAGCTTCGGAAATTATCTTAAAATTTACAGTAATTTAAAGTGAAATCCAAGAACATTTTTATAACGGAGTTCACAGAACTAGTTTATTCTTGGCCAGTTCCTGTTTCTTTAATCTGAGGATCAGAGGAGTCGCTCATGGCTAATGATACGGGGACAATCCTGCCAACTAAAATGCTTGCTCACTGGGTGATGCTGTGACCAGTTGGACACCACTCTACAATGTCAGGATTCGAGTGCTTTCGCATGGCATGTCACACGGCTATTTCATGAATACTTCACACATCCGGCAGTCACTTTTCCCATTTTATCACCATCTTCATGCACCGTTAAATGGAAATGCTTTGATATAGCAGTTCTGTTTGATATAGCAGTTCCGTTTCAGTACAGAGCTGATGGTTTCAAAAGGGTGTCAGACATGGTTGTGGGCATTGGTTATTTTTCACAACACTATTTTTGGACACAGCTGTTAAAACTGTATGAAACTGCTACTGCATGTAACCATATATTGAACGGTTTCAAAATGATTTCATTTAACAACATTGAACCATTGTGGTATCTTAAAACGAGCACAAACATCTTTTTAATGTTTGCCTTAAAATGCGATCATGAGGAGACTGCTCAAGATGCGACCTCAGAACCACCCTTTGGCTGTGAAAATGTGTGGAGAGTGATAACAATATCTATAAAGCACATGGATAACTACCTTTAGCTTACTAGCACTCCCACTAGATAACTTCACCCCTTCAACTATACAATGACATCACTAACTGAAACAAAGAACTCAACGTACAACGTCTGTTTGTTGAGTTCTTTCAAATAGTCTATCTCTCTCATGACAATGGTATCGTTGACTTCAAATGATATGAACTGGTTAATAAAACATATTTTTATGCCCATGTTACTCTGGAAGCTAACTAACCATCGTACAGCATCACTGTAGTCCAAATGTATTGGTACTGTTGTGTTGTGACAAGCTCCATTTGGGTGCAGCTGATTGGTTTACATATCTGTAATCACTCTATATTCATCATTGATAATGCAGTTCTTAGAGTGACTCAAGCTTACCCCTCCTCCCCCCCACACAAACAGGTCTGGGGTGGAACATCCACTCAACGTCTTCAAAGGCCTGACTGCATCGCCTGTAGGGCAGCAAACATAAACTGTCTCTTGTTGGCTGTTGCCATAGTAATTCAAATATGGATATGGTGCAAAAGTAGTGCACTGGGAACAGTTGTATTTCAAAAACAAATTGCAGAACATACTGAACTGTACAAATGTTCTTGGAAGAACAGTTACTGTCAGATGACTTAGGTAAAACTGTGAAGTTATTTAAGCAAATGCTGTAACCGTGCAGAGCAGGACTTCTTCCTCGTCACACCAAGAAACACACACACACACACACACACACACACACACAAACAAACAAACAAACACACACACACACACACACACACACACACACACACACACACACACACACTAAACTATAAAGGCAAACAAACAGTAAAATAATTATTATGTCCAATGCTTTCTCCTGAAGCTAATAAAACTACAACCCATCATCAGTCATCAAAGAAAAATTTATGAGACATTTCCAGACAGCAACCGTGTCAGTTTTGTGGGTGGAAGAATTTCTGGCTGGGTCCAGTTAGGAATATTTAAATGATTTCTATTTCCAAAACGTCTTCTACATTTTATTAAAAGCTAGTTAAAATACAGGTTGTTATCACTCTGTAGGAGGACATAATTACAACTGAATTTTTGCGCATGAGTGTGTATTAGCTTGTACAATGGTACGTGCGTGCGCGCGCGCCCGTGTGGATAACAAGACGCCCACGTGGAACAAAGAGTAGGCTACTTCTCAGAAAATGCAAACTGCACGTCAGATGATTATGTGAGGGCAGCATAGACTGTATGGAGGGGAGCCGCAGTCGTGCTTGTCTGTTCTTCTGGGTGCTTTCTCCGTGGGCTGAGTGCCGGTATTCTCTGACCCGCTCCTGAGCAGCTATCTGTAGGCGTACCGACCTTGACTGACGTCGTGCTTTACAGACTTCCCTGGAAATAGCGGCGTAGTGAAGCGACCGGAGATGCAGCGCGGGCAGGTAAAACGTGTGCGATTCCTTCTCCCTTATTGGTTTCCCCAGTGAAGGCTGTCCAGCCCCGCCCACTCTCCGCCGGCTGGGCTAACGCTTCACACTCTTGTGGAACTGGATGTGCTCCGAGTGTAGCCTACAGCCTGGCACCAGGGAACAAAGCTCGTCTCTGTAGACGGGATTTCTCTCTGCAGCGTATGTCCACAAAGAGCAGTCTCCAGCGCTAACACGCGCTCGGGGTTAGGCCTTCCCCTGGCTGGAAGTCACAAACTTTAATCAACCTCAATTAAACCCTTTCAAGAGCTACACGTGGTTTATCCCCCGACAATTTCGCCCTTCATTCTCAGATAGTCAGCTGAGTTGACGTAGGGGTTTAAAATATCACCTCATCACATTATTTATGAATTGCCATGATCAGTTTTTCCTTTTGTAGTAGATTAATAGATACGGTTGCTTATGTAGACCTAGTTTAAATTTAAGTTTGTATTAATATTAGAAATCAAGGTGCACTTTTTCTATAGGCTAGACTATGCACTATTTCGCATTTCATTCGAATTTGGAAAAGTTAACCAACTAAAGCCTGCAACAAATTTTTAATAAATATTGATGTTTTTCAATATTCATCAAAACACATTACGATGTTTGCTGTTTCTCCAAAGAAATTCTGATTGTGAGTGGTGACAGCTGCTGTTGACATTACGTGAAAGGGAAGACAAAACGCTGTCATCGAGGAAATTACTGGAATGCAAGTGGCAACAGGGAAGCAAGGCTGCATGTCATTTCAGGACAAACTATTCTCTCTCTCTCTCCCTCCCCCCTCCCTCTGCGTGTGTGTGGGCACGTATACATCACGTATGATGTTAGATGTACGTACTTATGTGTATGTACAATAGCATGCAATGTATGAGGGGTTCTCTGTGCGTGTGTATTTGATGCGTGCAATATATGTTTACAGGAGTGTCTGTGTGTGTGTGTGTGTGTGTGAGAGAAAGAGAGAGAGAGAATCAGAGCTATACAGAAAATTCCTCCAGAGGGTTCCTGCTTGTTTACACCATAAAACTGACCCTAACCCTAACTTTCATCTTGCTTCTCGCTACCTGCTAAGATCCTGCTAAACACTTTTTCACCTCATTCTCTGTCTCTTCATAATTCTGTCTCTTCATCTTCTCATCATTCTCTGTCTCTCCCTCCCTGGTTTTGCACTGCCCCTCCCTTTCTGACAATCAAAAGTTAGTCTATATGATAAGATACCAATATTTGCAGTTAAGCCGTTTCACATGAACACATCTTCACTCCTAAGGATGTTTTAGCGTGGCAGAATCTCACAATGGTGATTACGACTGTGCAAGAACTAGCTTCATAGATGCGCCGATAACTCCACAGAACAATGAAAGGCCTTAGGACGGGAGTGCTGAACTCACTAATTATTTATATCCCAGGTTTCTTAGAGATGTGAGATGGAGATGCGTGTTCTGGCGCTCTCTGGTGTGGGCGGAGGTGTGGATGCGGCGGGGTGCTGTGCGTGGGATGGGCTCCTATTGCACAGGCTGCCTGGCAGCAGAGACTGTGCTCTGTGTGCAGACAGAATGGGATCCATTGTCCATTGGGGGGGTGCAGGGGGTTGCAACTCCAACCTTGTGTCCGCTACACTCCGCTCTCGGGTTTCGGGTCAGGGTTGAGGCTGGGTGAGACAGCGGATGCCGTACACAGTGAGTTGGGCCTGTAAACCCGACAGCTCCCAGCTCTGTACTGGTACGGGTGGAGAGTTTGGAGATTAAGTTAAGAAGAAGGTTCAAATGTACTTTTGTGATTACTGTATCCCTGTAAGGTTCCGAACTCAAGGAGATATCATTAACATCTATACATTTGTGCTTAAAATAGTGACATGTGGACTTTCTATTTTAAACTCTGTCTAAGAATCTACAAGCCAGCTCTTCAGACAGCAAAGCCCATTGTGAAAAGCCTATAACCTCATGAATCACACACAGGTTTGTATACACTGTTAGGCCGTGCTCTCTATCCAGCGTTGTGCTTCATTGAGATTCTTGACCTTGAATTATTTATCAGCCCTTTTACACAAATCCATAGGAGTGGTGTAACAACACCCAAAGGTGCAGGCAAAACAATCACATCGGGAAATCTGTATTCTTGGCCTTAAGAAACATTGATGGGTCTCCCTTGCATAGGCCATAGACTTGACGTATAACTTGCTGCATGTTTTCCCCTCGGGATTCATTTTGGAAACACATTACCTCCAGAAAATGGAAATTTGACGCACTAATTATATACGTGCTAAAACGGACAACTGGAAGACAGAAAGTTAATTTTGTCACAGAACAGTCCTTTGGGTTGGGTTTGGCCAGCTTCCCAAGTCCGCTTTAGCCGCCACAGCATCAGCCGTTTTCAATTGTTCCCTCACTCGCGTAATTCTGTGCCTGAGGGGAATTTCCTTGTTACTGCCCACCCCTCCTGCGATCCCAGCTTTTCAGGGTTTATCCATTAGCTCTGAGGTAATCTCGGGATAGAGGCACTATCGTTTCTTCCGCTGAGAACGCCCGCCGCAGGCCTCTGGAATTGATATCTCCTCAGCTGGGGAGTACCACCGAGGTGCAGGGAGAGATAGCCGGAGGGTGGGACTCTGAGGGTCTCTCGCAAATTATGAACTCATTCCCAAAATACTCAGAATATGTCAACTTATCCGCGACAGCCATAATTCTTGTTGCCGAGCCGTTGCTTGACAGGAAAATTCTTGGGGTTTTTACTGGGAGGAGAAACGAAATTACAGGAAGTGCTATTCATGAAGCCAGTTTTTCACCCAAATAACTACCATGTCCATTCACACCCGGTCAGCAGCATTTTAACAAGACATTCAGTATTTCAATTTATAAAATAAAAATGAATTCGACCAGTAGTACAATTTTGTCAATAAAGATATACCAGAGCACATATTTTTTTATCGTAGGGCATTTCTGCCTCTCTTTCTCTGGCTCTCTCTGTATCTGTGGCTAATACCACTTCTTAAAATCAGTTATGTTCAATGATATAAATATGTAACTATGTACTGTAGTTAATCTGTTTCACTTGGAGTAGTTTTGACTCCGAAGACAATTTTGAATGCCCAACCTCAGTAATACATTTCAGTTATTTAAATGCTTTCATACAGTGAGCACTCTTTCCAAAATGTGTTGATAACCACTCAAAGCACATTTATTTAAAAGGCTTTGGACTGGAAGACTAAAGTTGCACGTGGGATGTATTGCAGGTTTTCTTTTTCTAGTGAGAAGAAGTAAAAGTACAGTAGAATGTCTGATACATGAATGCTTATTTGGAACTTGGAACTGTTCATAAATTTGAAAGTCATGTGAAACTGCAAATTTTACAAGGTTAATAATCCTTTATTTATTGTTTTCATGTAGGCCTACTTAAATTACGGTAGCCTCATTTGAAAAATAGTTTGTAGCTATAATTATTAGAGTAGGGGATAATCAATAATATAACCAATCAGAGTATCAATAGAACATTCCTATTTTTCTGTGTTGGCAGATTGTCTCAACTGACTTGATATTAGGCTATAAGGCAAGGGGAGACCATGGGCCTCATTTACTCAGACCTTTTGCACGTGCAAAACCTTTTAGCACACGCAAAACCAATAACATGGCCAATGATTAGTCCTGGCATTTTATTTGCCCCAATCATTGGTGGTGTTTTTAGTTTTGCGTGTGCTGAAAGGTTTTGCACTCGCTATAGGTCTTAGTAGATCAGGCCCCATGGGGGGGGGCTTATCACTCCAATAAGGACTGCTTCAGTGGTTTATACCATTCCCGGGCCTGCAATTACTGATTTACTTGTCATGGTGTTCATATCCTAAAAGTGCCAAAAGTGCCGTCTTTGACTTCAAAATGATGTCTCTCAACTTACCACCATGAAGGCTTGGCTACAGATGATGTACTTACATCCATAGGCTATATGTAAATATGGCAGTCTATAGCCACAGTTTCATACAAAGGTATTTTATTGCGACTCAAAGACCTGAAGGTTGGTGTGAAATGCAGCCAGTCGTTGGAGGGAACAGGAGACCCATGGGGGAGCTCTGAGGCGTTTCTTATAAAACGCAGACCTAGTCATCAAAACCAATAACAGGTCCAACATAAAAGTTACACAACACCTTAGGACCACATAACACCTGAATAAGCACAGTACAAGTGTTTATAAACATGAATGCCATCTGATGTAGCATTACAATTACATAATAAAAAACATAATATAAGTGTAATGTAATTTATGATATGGATAGGGCCATACTGTCGAGCACCATATGCCAGTTGATGCTGACTGGTGTAAGCATTTATGAATGCTAATGTAGTGGTTTTGATAGTGTTGTGTAGTTTTCATGCAGAACACTTTGGAGAAAGTGAGCACTTCCACCCTGATCTGCTTTAAACATTGAAACACAGGCACTGTGCTGTATACGTATAATGTAAAGTCGATAATAGGTGAATTAGTTGTGTGTAAGTGACTCTGCAGTTGTATATAATGTGATGGCAACACCACTACTGCTCCAGGTCGGAGGATCTCAGCAAATAAATAAAGTCTATATATAACTGTGACCAATTCCAGCAAAACGAGGTGCAGTCGGGTCTGGTCAAAAATGGCATTTTTGAAATGGCAGAATCCAAGCTGATATCAACGGCCATGAGGAGATGCATTTCTCAATCTGCTTCGTTGTCGATTCCCATGTTCCGTATATTTCCATGTATGGTGCCAAAACCATAGTGAGTGAGGCTTAAACCAAGTCATAAATAATGTATTTTTGTGAAGCTGTTCACCATTTGGTTAGATTTTTCAGTCGCAATTGGTCTGAAAAAAAAACAAAAAAAACATGGGGCAGTGAAGCTGTCTGTCCTGATTGGTTAAAACAATTGAAAGGCAATGCACTTTGGGAAACTGAGCCATTTCATGAAAACTGTCTGGTAGGAGAACAGGCAATTAGTCTATGTCCACTAAAAGGGAATTATGGGCATTCCCATACTGGTATTGTGAGAAAACATACATGAAAAGTGTGCTTTACAATAACAGTTTAAGAAAAATGTGGAAGGCTATATTTAGCATGAGGTAAGGTGAGTCTAACTTCTGAGGAAAATATGAAACACCTAAAGTCAGAACATTGGAAATTTTCAGGGTTACAATGTATAGTTTTAGCTTGGTGAATGAATAATTGCTCTACCATAGGCCATAATATAAATAGAGTAATTTGCTATGAATCTTAATAAAAATATATGGTTGCAAAGGAGTTCTGATGAATAACTGATAAAAACCTGCCTTCATTTTGAGTTCTCAAAATACAAGTTTTTTTTCACGTAATATTCATAGCAGCTCTTAATTTTTTCAAAGAATATTCAGTTCAAAGAATATTCAGCTGATTTCAGTTAATCTGTCACAATACAGATACAATTTTACGAGCACATTTTTGACCAGATGCCTCATTTTACCAGAGGTGACCACAGATACTGCTGAATTCCTACCTTGAATATTTTTTATAATCTGCTACATGATGTTTAGTACAGCTGCAGAAAGGTAAAAGAGAGCGAGTAAAAGCGAATGTGTTGTACGTAGGTCTATCAGCAACTTCAACAGCATTCATTCTGAGACGTTAAACATGAAGACACTAAGCTTTCATTGAGCTCAGTTTTCCTGAAGGTTCTTTTCCTCACACACCCCAGCAATTAAAGGAACCTACCAAAGTGGCAAATGTGTCCATAATAAAAAAAAAAACACTAAATATTGCCTCATGGACTTCTGTGAAAACAATATAAAAATAATTTCCTATGTTACAATCGAACCTTGGCTTGTAAACTCCCAAATGTACTATCGAGTCACATTCTGTAGTCCACAAACAAAAACACACAACACCGCTCTTTTTAACAATAAACTAATCTTTTTTGTTCTTTTTCTTTTTGCTATTTACATCTGTACCTAATGAGCAAATTAATAATTTAAAGTAGTGTAAAACTGTCAAATGAATACAAAATAATATTTTACATTTCTAATGGTGAGAGTCCATGAACCTGTTGCGTACGTCCTGTTGAGTAGAAACATGGAAACAAACTGAAAACACAGCCCACATCTTTGGCCAAAAGACATTCGGTTAAGGACAGTGTGGCTATCGAGCGTATTACAAGAACAAACACGACAGTGCGAAGACGGGATGCTGTTTTACAGTGACTCTTGTTTTGATAAACAACAAGCTCTCGGAGAACGCCTGATATTCAAGTCAAACGCGGTTTGCCTTCATGTGGAGGCGTGGCGAGCGACGCGACTCAAAAAGGCTATCTCCTCTGAAACGCGCCAATGCAATTTGCGGGCTTTCAGCTCACTGACAAACAGAAATGGAGGGGAAAAAATCAAGATTTAATCACAGGTTTCAACCGGCGAAATGGCTGCTCGTCCCTGCATGGCGTTTGGGCCTGGGCCTGGGCCTTGTTTTTATGTCAGCAGAAGCAGTGAAAGGTGAATGGCCAAGCGAAGAGACTGCCAATGAATGGCGAACATCCCTGACTCTGACGTCCGGGTGATGGTGCAATGAATGTACTCAGCCTATGACGTGGAGATTATTCTTTGTTCATTTCTGCTTTCCCTGGTCATTCCCACTTCACGGATTGAGTCAATTATATTGTTTTCCCACAAGGAAGTTACATCTCAGTTTTGAGTACCTGAGAACGAGTGGATGATTTGAACATTCTTCGTTTGCCTGTTCATTTTTGGTTGGTGTTTTTTGGCACAATGTGTTTCCTGTCAAAATGATTTTGGCTTGATAAGTGGGACTTATGTCATTGTAGTTTAATGCCAGCGTGAGAGTGCTAATGAGTGAGGAAATCATCTTATTCCAGCATATACACGTTTCACCAAGAAGTCCTCTACTCAAATGTAACCCACGGCTGTACTGAGCTATGGGATGTTAACCCACAAGCAAGAAACTAAATGGCTTTGACTTTCATTCCAACTGACTTATATCTTCTATACAAGATTCATAAGACATTTTAATGTAGCCAGTTAGAGGCTGATTCAAATCCCTTCATCAAGAAATAACAGAAATTGCGCAAATGCATAGACAAAATAAAGTTTGCTGACATCAATAAACTTATTGCTTTTTTTAATGTCACTCGTCGCCTGTGCATTTGCCTCTCTGCGTAACATTTTTTGGACAAACAAGGGAACAATATTAGGAGACTTTTAAGTTCTGGTCTGTACAGTATTGCATTTAATTTGATTAGAACTTCCTCTTTATTTTGAGCTGTGAGAAGCCGTGCATATGCTTCATAATTTTTTGATATTTTGTACGATATTATGATTTTGCAATATGGCTTCAGGGCAACCAGCAAATAAATTACCTCTCCAACCACCCATACAACTAGATTGAGATAGAAATGTGATAATGGCAAAGAAAACCCCGTGGCCAAAGCTGTGGGCTGATTTCAGTCTGCCCTGCCCTTATTATCAAGTAACATTGACCTTTCGATACTGAGAGAAAGGTAACAATAATAAAAGCAAAACTGTTCTTAAATAGGAGTAGGAAATTTGTTCTGGACTACGTTTTGCAGTTATCTGGTTATTCTTGGAGCGAAGAAGGTAATTTTTTTGTTTCTCTCTGCGAGGACATCTGCGATGGTTGTTGAGGGCGAGCCGGTTCGCCTCTCTCCGGCTAGCCAGGCGGCATGGGCTACCCAGGCCTGTGGATCTTGCTCTCCCTATCCCTGCGCTTCAGCTCCTCCCTATAGCAGTAGGAGCAGTAGTTCTCCGTTTCGGGCCGCCCGTAGAAGGAGCAGTTCTCCCTCCTGCACCGCTTCTGTTGTGGGCAGTAGAGGGCGCTGCGGCCTTTGGTTTTGTCGTGGCTCAGCCAGCCCCGGGGAGAGTCCTCGTCGGCGAACTCCAGGCAGTCCCGGACGTCGCTGGCATTGAAGCCATTGGTGTAGGTGTGCGACTTGTGCTCCCCGGGCATGTTGTAAGACAGAGACTCCGCCGTCTCCACAGTGCGGACCCCCGACATGCGGGCGGGGCTGTAGCTCTGGGAGGACAGGGAACGGTTCTGCTGGGGGTAGGTGGCGCAGGTCTTTAGGGTGCCCACCACGGGCTTGTAGGGGTCATCCTGGAAGCTGGACGACTGCACGTTGACGTCTCGCAAGTGAATAACACTCTGCCTCTGAATGGGCGGGGTATGGCTGTAGTGGGCAGACACGGGGACAGGTCCCGCCCTCTTAGCACCATTGCTTGGGGAGGAGAAAGGGGCGGGCGTAGGGCTCTGCCTCTCCTGGATCTTCAGGGCCAGCTGGGAGTTATGGCTTTGGTGCAGGACCGGGGAGCAGCCCTCGTTGGGGGAGCTGTCCGACCGTTCCTTCTGGAAGGCGCTCTCCTGCTCGGGCTTCTTCAGGGCCGCCCCGTTGGCTGAGGGCTTCTTCTCGGCCTCCTTCCTCTTCTGGTCCTGCTCGGCACTGAAGCGCTCCTGGGCGCTGCTCAGGTAGAAGCTGATCATCTCCTCGTGGAACTGGTGCCGGTGGCTGGTCAGTAGCAGGCCGGCGAAGATGAACTTCCTCTCGCCCTGCATGGCCGCCCGCAGGATGTTGAGACTCAGCTTGACGTCCGTGCTGTACTTCCACTGGTCCGCCGCCCTGTCGCCCCCCCGCCGCCTTGCCTGAGCCGCCCCGCTTGTCCTCGGGGGAGGAGCCCGCCACCTTGTCCGTGGGGGAGGGGCTTGTGGCCTTCTCCGACGAGGACGTACTGGCGGACTGCCCCGACTCCTCCTTGCTCCCCTTGCGGGTTTTTGAGTCCTTCTTCTTGGCCTTCTCCCCATTGCCGGAGTTGGACTTGTTGATCTTTCCGTGGACCAGCCCCCCCAGGCCCCCCATGTTCTTCTTCAGTTTGATCCCCAGGGACTTGCTGAGGGTCCCCAGCTTGTTGGCCACAGAGTCGTTGCGGTTCTTGTCCTTGCGCTGCTTGTCCTTGTCCTTCTCCCTGCCCGGCTTGCCGTTGTTGACGTTGGAGTTGCTGCAGACTGACTCGCGGTCTGAGTCCATGGAGTCGGCCAGGGACTGCACGTCCTCACCCGCCGACGCCGTGGGGGACTCAGGCTGAGCCAGGGGGGCCTGAGCGAGAGAGAGAGAGAGAGAGAAGAATAAGTGGTCTGGAGTAAGCACTTTTTTGTATTTTGTACAGTATACCACAGAGAGAGAGATATAGACAGACAAAGAAAAAGAAAGAGAAGGAAAGAAAGGGAGGGATAGAGAGAATAGAGCTGCCTGAAACGCATGAGACTGAGCTGCCAAACCCACCAGAACCATAAATATTTCTAAAGAAATATGTATTTTATTATAATGAGCATGCCACACTTCATATATCTTTATGTATGTTGTCTTGACACGTGTGATCATATAATATTCCTCAGTAGGTTTTGTCTAGTCATTAAAATCCACCTTTTCAAAGAAAGCAGCTGAAGCCTGTTTTTAAAACGTGCTGTAGTAGTGTAGTGTAGTGTACACAATAATAATTCAAGGACAGATTAATTAGAAGAGTAATTAGCCATGAAATGTTCCTTCTTGTGATTCAAAATATCTCCCATTATGAATGTCAGATATTGCATAGTATTCCCATGCTAACAAGAAAAAGAAACATACTGCAAAGGACATTAAACCGTGGCTAATGACCAACACAAACCAAATGCAGTCAGCACAAAGCAACATTTTCCAGGAGGGAAGGCAAAGATGGGTACCCTTGTTTCCGATGGGATTCGAATCCATGTTACATTCATGTAGTTGTGCAGGAGGTTGAGTTTGGCTTCCAAGGACAGGATGAGACTGAAAGAAGGGGAGAGAGCATCAGCACACCACAGTATTGAAATTTAATTGAATTCCCAACAGCAGAAAATCTATGCTATGCTTTTCCGCATTTGGTGCCTGAACGCAGAGAAAGCCCTGGAGAGACGGCGGTAAACAACTGCAACATACGCTGAAACACACAGCACCCAATACAGCTCCATCCCCCAAACACGGCTTGGGCTGATTCCCCCCCCAGAGTGAAACCTTACAGGTGTCTTCCCGCTCATTTGCATCTAACATACCCTCATCTCCAGCTGTTTTTGTCTCAGAGTTAAAAATAACGTTAAAACCTAAATAATTACCGCGCACAAAGGGATTCTCATTTCCCAGAGTCACGAGAGCGGAGCTGCTGCACTCTAATGAGGTTTTACAGGCCTGATTTTAGCTCTGGCATTTAAGTGGACGTACTGAGCACGACCGTTCCTACACCCTCCCCCATCCCATCCAACTTCTCAGGTTTTCTATTAATTGTGTTACAGAAACAAACTTTGCACATATCGCACCTTTAACGCAAACCCTGACTCTACAAACCCCTGTCTTCCCCTGGCGTATACAGGCACCTCACTGGAGGCTGTTGCTGGTATAGTCTTCCCCTGGCGTATACAGGCACCTCACAGGAGGATGAGGCTGGAATAGTCTTCCCCTGGCGTATACAGGCACCTCACAGGAGGATGAGGCTGGAATAGTCTTCCCCTGGCGTATACAGACACCTCACAGGAGGCTGATGCTAGTATAGTCTTCCCCTGGCGTATACAGGCACCTCACAGGAGGATGAGGCTGGAATAGTCTTCCCCTGGCGTATACAGGCACCTCACAGGAGGATGAGGCTGGAATAGTCTTCCCCTGGCCTATACAGACACCTCACAGGAGGCTGATGCTAGTATAGTCTTCCCCTGGCGTATACAGGCACCTCACAGGAGGATGAGGCTGGAATAGTCTTCCCCTGGCGTATATAGGCACCTCACAGGAGGATGAGGCTGGAATAGTCTTCCCCTGGCGTATACAGGCACCTCACAGGAGGATGAGGCTGGAATAGTCTTCCCCTGGCGTATACAGACACCTGACAGGAGGCTGTTGCTGGTATAGTTTGAAGGGTGTGCGCACAGAACACAGTTGTGGGTTTATGGGTGTTTAGGAGACAGACAGGGTTCAGAAGGATCTGCCGTCGACATTTGGGCCTGTCCCTGTGTGACTGAAGCGGCAGATATTACAGTGTGAGAGAGCACACTGCCCTCCATCCACAGAGCAGGGGACAGGCCTGAGGGTAAGGGCTAGCAGGCAGAGAATAGAGCACAGAAGATAGTGGATAGTAAACAGAGGATAGAGGATAGGGGGTTGGGGCTGTGGATAGAGCATAGGGGGTTGTGGATAGAGGATAGGGCGCTGTGGATATCGGATAGGGGGCTGTGGATAGAGGATAGGGGGCTCTGGGTAGAGGATAGGCGGCTGCGGATAGAGGATATAGGGGCTGCGGATAGAGGATAGGGGGCTGCGGATAGAGGATAGGGGGCTGTGGATAGAGGATAGGGGGCTGTGGATAGAGGATATGGGGGCTGCGGATAGAGGATATGGGGGCTGTGGATAGAGGATAGGGGGCTGTGGATAGAGGATATGGGGGCTGTGGATAGAGGATAGGGGGCTGTGGATAGAGGATAGGGGGCTGCGGATAGAGGATAGGGGGCTGTGGATAGAGGATAGGGGGCTGTGGATAGAGGATATGGGGGCTGTGGATAGAGGATAGGGGGCTGTGGATAGAGGATATGGGGGCTGTGGATAGAGGATATGGGGGCTGTGGATAGAGGATAGGGGGCTGTGGATAGAGGATAGGGGGCTGCGGATAGAGGATAGGGGGCTGTGGATAGAGGATAGGGGGCTGTGGATAGAGGATATGGGGGCTGTGGATAGAGGATAGGGGGCTGTGGATAGAGGATATGGGGGTTGTGGATAGAGGATAGAGGGTTGTGGATAGAGGATAGGGGGCTGTGGATGGAGAATAGGGGGCTGAGGATAGAGAATATGGGGACTGTGGATGGAGAATATGGGGGCTGTGGAGAGAGGATAGGGGCTGTGGATAGAGGATATGGGGGCTGTGGATAGAGGATAGAGGGTTGTGGATAGAGGATAGGGGGCTGTGGATGGAGAATAGGGGGCTGTGGATAGAGGATAGGGGATCAGCGGGACTTACTTGGCCAGCTTGGCATTGTCATTGTCATCCCTCCCCCACTCCCAGTCTTTCCCTGGGTCCACAGCAAAGTGAAGGGACAGCAGCTTGTGTTCAGAGTCAGTCAGAGGGATGACAGCTGGAACACAATGTAAGGAACAGAACCTTCTGTGTTAATCTCATCATACACACACATACACGCACTCTTGCTCTCTCTCTCACACACACACACACACACACACACACACACACACACACACACACACACACACACACACACACACACACACACACACACACACACACACACACACACAGCTCAAATCTGTCAAAATAAGTCAGCAACAAAATAAGCAAAAGAAAACTCCCAATACGATATGGATTGCAGTCTTTACTGGCTGTCTGGAACTCAGGGTACAGGCAGTCTTCACTGCTCAGGGCCCTGCCAACAGGACCTGCTCTCTCCGGGGTACACAATGTACCCATCTACTGAATACTGCTCTGGGGTGGCTTTCCCAAAGCATGTCGTAGCAAAAAATATGTCGTGAAACGTGTCGTGAAGATATACTTGCTGTTCACGACGCTTTCCTGAAAGTGCTCATAACCCATTATATATACTCTAAGCTCGTAACTCAAAGAGATCGTGAAATGTGTAGTGAATTCTGAAGACATATCGGAATCAGGAAAGCCACCCGAGCTCTAATAATTACTGTGTTCTCTCTGTAAGAGAGGGTGTGTTTGTGTGCGTGTGTGTGTCTGTGAGTAGATGTGCACGTGTGTGTCTGTGGGTGTGTGTGTGTGTGTGTGTGTGTGTGTGTGTGCTCGCGCACTGTAAAACCAAATTGCAGTCTTACCAAATTCATTGAGCAATCTCAAGTAAAAAATAGAATAAGCCATTATAACTATTATCTTTAAACTACAGTTTAACTTAAAAATTAAAGACAAGTGAATACTTCAACAGATGAAGTTAACTCAAATGGCTCAAGGCAGTTGGTTTCCTCACCATCTGTTTGTGTGTGTGTGTGTGTGTGTGTGTGTGTGTGTGTGTGTGTGCATGTGTGTGCGCATGCCTGTTTATAATGCAAAGCCATCATGTAACTTCAACAGGAAAAGCCAAGGTCAGTTGAATCTTGACACATCTATTCTTTTAATCTCTATGTATGACTTCTGTGATTAGTTCTGTAAGTCGTTGTATTGCTGCATACTTTCTTTTCTGTTTCCACGCTGTACCGGTCATCGTTCAGCGTTCTCTGTGTAAAGCGATCGGTGTGGCGACGCCTTGGTCGAGAGTACAATAGTGTGTCGAATTCGACAATGATCAATTGATCGTTATCCTGCATCTTGCTCCAGCTTATTTCAGAGAAGCTACTCATTAAAAAAAAATCACTTGGCATCTCCTTTAACGTCAGCGAGCCATCGAGCCCTGAGGGAGAACGCCATGTAGAATACCCAGTGGTACTGCAGTAGCAGTGATGTCATCGAGCGCCCATCTTTAAAAACCTACCGCCACAACGTTAAACTGATTTCACTGCTTTTCCATTGGCCCTGGACACAGAAAAGCCATTAGAGTTGCAGATACTGAGAAGGAAACCACTACCCAGCGTGAATAAAACACGCAGGCCCCGGCCGTTAATGTCAAACACTGAAACAAAACCTTTCTTCATTTTTGTGCAACTTAACCGCAAAACAAACGACCCATGTTTCAACCAAGGGGCCAAGACTGGGCTTTTGTTTTGATGCTCACTTCCTGGTTGGGCTGGCAATTGGGCCGTTGCTCACTAGCGCCACTGTGATTGGCTCCAGTATAGGTCTTTCACCATGTAAGTCAATGGCAGCAATGTGGTCAAAATACTCATTTTTCCCACAAAAAAATTGAATTGCAATAGATGCCTTTCCTTCATCTAATGCCTGTGCTGATTTTTTAAAATATTGTGTCGTTTGGACAGGGTATTAACATTTGTTCAGGACCAATCAGAGGGACAGGTTGAGTCCTCTTCAGCTCCACGGAGCAGGTGCAGTTTGTACAAACAGGCGGCGAAAAAGACATCCTGAGCTTCAATTCAGTTTTTATGAGGCCGTGGAAAGGCAATGGGTGACGTCACAGTGGCTTTGTCCATATTTTTATACAGTCTATGGTTTCAACTGGAAAGGTGAATAAATGTGCCTGCTACCTAACTGCAGTCAACACAAGGGACACATTTTCACTTGCTCAAGATGCATGTTCAAATGGGTCAAATATGTAACCAACAAGAGTGCAGAGCTTTGGCCACTGCCGCCAATGTCCTCCAGGGGAACAAGCCGCGCCCCCGTTTGCTCTCCACACTTTGGGTCTGCTGGAATCAATCCCTCCAGAAATCGAATGAAAATTCACACTCTCCAAAAATACCCCACCCTCACCACCATGAACGTGGAGGGCTAATGCCGGAGCAATGACAGGCTTGTGCCTTTCTGCAGGGAGCTAAGCTGGGCCAGAGCAAACAAAGCGCATCACGCGACGAGCAGTGGTGTCTGAGCGCGCCGAAGCTTCGGACAGGTGTGTGAGCGTGGCGGGGAGCGCCGGGGGGAGGGGGGATGGGAGCTGAAAGCGCGGGTGTTTTTCCCCCACCTCTGCGCTGGCGGAAGGGGGTGAGGGAGGGGAGGGGAGGGGAGGGAAGGGGGGTGTGTGAATCAGACGCCAGGCTCCCACACTGCAGCTGTCTCTGGCTCCTCGCGGATCGGAACCCACCGCCCGCGAGCTGCGATTGGCGGGAGCGCGGAGAGCTCTGCATTCGCTCTCTCCCTGCTGGCACACACACGCCGCTGTCCTCGGATGACCTTCCCGAGCGGAATTAGCATAGCCGATGACATCACGGCTCCCCCCACCCCCTGAAATGCGGCAGGCGTGCCAGTTGTGACTTGGACGGCTTGTTTGGAAAGGCCTGGGGGAGGGGCTGAGGAAGAAATGATACAGTGAGGGAGTAGGGGGGGGGGGTTTAGAGGAGGGATAAAAGAAAGGGCTGAATTGATGGCGGTGAACCGGTCTCATCTTGCTCCGGCATGTTCTCTCCAGTCGTCGCGAGCCCCACTTCCAGTCTTTGGGGTAAAGAAGGTAGGAGGAACTCGATTGATTGTGTCGGTCACAAGACCAGACAGACAAAACAAAGCACGACTACCTGCGCAGTGAACGGCACACTATCACACGCCAGCCAATTCTGAAAGAGCAGTTGCCATAGCAAACTTCTTAGACAAAACACAATAACTCCACAGAGGAAAAGACCCAGGAGCATAGCGCAATTACACACACACACACACACACACACACACACACACACACACACACACACACACACACACACACACACACACACACTACATACTTTCTGCACACATGCAGACACACACACACACACACACACACACACACTACATACTCGCTGCACACATGCACACACACCCACATACGCACGCACACTCTTGACACACACACACACACACACACACACACACACACACACACACACACACGCACCGTACAGTCACACAAGGTTTATTTATCGAGCCTTGCTTCTCTTTATTACTCTCTTGATAAAGACAATTCATACATAGGCAACCTCATACGATTATATGTGCTTTGATCACCATGAAGTAACTAATCCTCTTATAGCTCTGGTATTGAAAGTTTACATACCACTGGTCCACCGTGGTACACACACCACCGTTTTGCACAGGAGAACTAAGCTAAAATTAGGGTAAAGGTACACACTCCACCGCAACCTGTTAGCACTAGCAACTGCCCTAAAAATAAAGAACACTTCTTCACTCTCACAATCCTGCAGACGGCAGTTATTTGGCACATTCTCATCGTCTCATTCTGCACTATCCAAAGCTCCCCTTTGCAGTGCGAAATAACATTTCACGGCACTTAATAAACCACAAATTGTATACATCAAATACATTTGGAGCTAACTATGTTATATTAAGCAGGTAATAAAAATACTGAATTTGGATGTTATGAAAATCTTTTTCGATTTGACATTGCACCATTCAAGGCTGTAAACACTGGCAGGCGCTGCCTGACTTCCTGTTACTCTAGACGGTGGCGCCCACTGGTGGCTATAAGCCAACATGACATACCCCTCAGTGAAAGGGGTAGACCTTAGCTCAACTCCTCAGCTTGAAACAGCCTGAAGGCTTGCTTTGATCACATAATGACTCGTTTAGTACCAAGTGCCCTCGTCTGTTTGGAAGATATCAAGGCTAATTTCCAGTAGTCCACACATGTATGCACAGTATTAAAAAAGTGTATTTATTTACATAATTTAATATTATTTAATATCATGTTTTTATTACGGGTTCCTGTGTTTCTGTGATCCAGGGGGGGTCCTTAGCAAATTGTAAAAATATTTTCCCTTTTAAATATATTTTGTATAATATTTCCATATTCAATACATTATATATATTTTAGGCTTTCATAAAAATTAAACAATCACTGGGTTTACACATCCTTGGTAATATTGTGATGATTGTGATTACTAAATATATAAAAAAAACAGCTTATATGGATCCATGACATAATGGCACTGATTTGTGTGTGCGCTGAATAGACATTGAACTGCAGCCTGTTGTGTGTATTGGATAAAGGATTGAGGTGATCCTACATCTAAGGGTGCACATTTTAGGGGACGTCGAGATGAAAGTTTGGAAACTTCTGTTTTAATAGAACATAACATAACACGGGTTACATTTTTGACTATATTTGGAGAGCATTGACGTGCTAGTGTGTAAAAATGGCTCTTTTATACAAGGTTGAAAGGACCATTATGTGGCCCCAGTGAAATCCCGGAGGTCTTTTTAAAAGTGGAAGTAGATCTAAAAATAATCCTAGACGTTTACTTGGCCCAATACTCCCCTCATGCTTAAACCACAGCAGCATAAACAAGCGTGCAGAAACTAGCTCTCCTCCCGATCCACCAGAAAGCCAGTTCATTCAGGTAGAGATGGTGTGCGTCAGCAGGTGTCTGTGTGTTAGAGGAAAGAAGGTGCGTAGTATAAACAGAGCATAGGATACTCTTCCCAGGGGGACCGTAGATAACCGGTGATAAATCAGTGAAAAAATAAATCTTATATTCAAAACCTTTTTGCTCCATCAAACGAGTTGTGTTCTATTCAAGCAAACATTGCAGTTTCCCAGACCCTATATAATGCAGCACCTTTTTCCTGTTAAACTGCGTTTACCACATAAAATAAACTGCTAATATAACTGGAATGTGTATTCCAGCGGTGAGGGGTCTCTTTGATTTAAGCGCCATATATCAAAAACCTGGCGGCATCTTGTACTGACACCCCTTTTAAGCCCTGTGGCTGGCACCTGATCGCACAAACACACACACACACACACACACACACACACACACACACACACACACACAGACACACACACACACACACACACACACACACACATGAGAAAGTGCAAACGGTGAGAGCCTTCCGGAAGCTTCCGGGCCATCCGGTGCATGGCCTACATGGGGCGTCTCACAGAGGGAAGGGGAAAGGGCTGGTCAGGGGTAGGAGAGAGGGTGCGGCCCAGCTGGGGCCTTACAGAGCAGGCAGTCCCCAGTTAGCTGAAGTGGTAGAGTGCCTCCTTGAAGCCTGTTCAGAATGGGGGGTGCTGTGGTATGTGTTTGTGTGTGCGTGTGTGTGCGTGTGTGCCAAAGTGTATGTCTGTGCATTTTTTCAGGTGTGTATACACAAGATCTCCAGCAGCCTAACAGAGTTCATGGTGACTCAAGGTCTGTATTCAGTACGATGCCACTTAGCTTTAAGGTGCAATGAGCCAGACACAATCCAGTGTATTACACTCCCCTCCAAAACCCTGCACTCACACGGGGAGCAGCACAGAGGTGGGCGTTACACTGGCCCACTGAAAACCCCACACGTCTGAAACTTAAACAAACCGAGGGATGACTCGCGATCTCTTTACATTACTTAAAAGAAAAAACTTACTGTACGCAATGACTTGCATCCACGCACGCATGTTATATATTAAGAACATTTTTCAATAGTGACACTGCAGGGCACTGCCAGGGATGTCAAACTGTACCCCTTTTGTTAAACGTCAAACTTCTAGCACCGCGGTGGCACAGCGGTAATAGCATTGGCCTTTGAGTCAATCCAGGCGCACACATAGGGCCTGGGTTCGCGCATGGGTCCTGCCAGATCCGAGTATGGCTGGTACCTTGTGGGAGCAGCAACCTTGTGGGGCGGACTCGGAGGGGAGAATCGTTGCGCACATAGCGGCTCCGTGTAGTGCTGGAATCACGGTCAGGGGCACGTGGAGTCACGCCTTGAAGAAGACGTGGCGACCTCCTTCCTAACGCCGGCCCGGGGTTGGTAGCGGTGAATTCTCAGCAGTGCAGAAGGGAATTGAATCGCACTAGGCTACAATTGGCTCCCAAATTGGGAGAAATTGGGGAAAAATCAGAAACAAACTTCTTTACCGCACTGACACCTAGCTTCGCTGTAAGCAGAGAAACAAATCAATCTGTTGTTTTGCGCTGCGTTATTTTTTAATGGAACTCCGGCAATCTGACTCCGACGGCCACCATTCAAGCGGCGCCTAATTCCATAGCGCAGTCGCTCCTGATACGGTAATACGGGGGAAAACTATCACGCTGCTGTCTGTGGGACACGATGTTGTGCTGTCACAGCCAACAGCTGTCAGTTCAGAAGGTGTCTGTTAAAACCCAGGAGAGGTGCATCGACAAAGCTGCCCTCTAATCTGGGCCCCGGTCGCAGTGCCCGTGGCCCAAGCGCTTGCGTTATCCGGACTGCGTGTCATGTGCGGGGGACAGCGCCCTCTGTTGGTAACACTGGGGTATTCCTAACACTGGGGTGTTTGAAAAGAAAAAGAATAGTTATCGTTTGTCCCCGATGTGTTTGCTGTTACGCCTTCGCTCGTAAGGCCTGACGGAAATCCCCTTTTCAGTCCCTTTAGATTTCCTCTCATATCCCTTTAGCTGTTGGCGGTTGTAGCTTTGGCGCTAGCCTGACAGACACTATCGGAAATGGAGCTGACCCAGGCCGGGTTGCCCTGTGAACACCAGAGCCTGTCCACCCAGCCAGCAGCACAAACACCGCAGAGAGAAGAGTTTGGAGCACAGCCCACGCTGGCAACCTGGGCCATGTGCTGACCTCCTGGTGACTCCTATTGGCCAGAAGCTCTCCTGTAGGAAGAGGCGTGCCAGACAGCCTCCGTTCATCCACCATGTTTAAAGCATGAATCCTTGAGACTTTTTTTGATACCTGTTTCTAGGCTACACTTGGAGACCGGACTGGACACTGCAGCAGAGCATGTTTGTCCTTTACCTTGCTTTGGTTTGAAGTCACTTTTATTCAAAGGTTCCCCAAACCACTGTGAGCAATTATGGCTTTCACTGTGAAAAATGCCAAGAAAATGTACAAAAGAAATTTACCTTCCTTTCCTAAACTATCACCTCATTAGGTGATTAGTGGACAGGTCTGAGATGCTGATTTTGGTCGATGCGGTATTTCATCTTGGTCTACGTTCCACCCTCAACCCTGTTCTGTGAATCTTTTGTTTCCATCAAATCTCCTGTACACAAACATCTATAATAGGCTTCAGCAGTATTCTGGACATCTGTGCCAAGGCTGGTCCATTTCAAACTTCACTCTGCCATGTATGCTAGCCCCAGGCTCTGTCTGGCTCCAGCTTTTTACTGTGATTGAGCACTCTATACTTTGCTCTCTGCTCTGATTTGTCAGTTGGTATTTTTCTCTGTGCTCAGACTGGGCAGTTATTATACGCCGCACTATGCTGTTGCTAGTCGGTCCACAGTTTATTCTTTGTTGTTGTTGGGCAACTCACTAATTTGCTCTGTGCTGTCATTAGTCAGTTCATACCCTCTAATGTTCATTGACTGGTCAGGTTGTACCTTGCGGTTTGCTGCGATGGATCCAGTTTGTGCCCGGCTGGCTCTGTGCTGCGATTGGTGAAAGCGTACGTGGCCCTGTGCTCTCATTGGTCAGTACATACCTTGTTCTCTTTGCTGGTCCTTCTGCTCCATGGACACCAGGGCGGAGAAGTGGGCCTGGTCGTAGGCCAGGACCAGAGGGGAGCAGTGGCAGCGGTTGGGGGGGACCTCCAGGGGCAGGTACAGGCCTCCAAATGGTATAGGAGCAAACGCTGCCATACAAAAACAAAACTCCTTTTAAACGACACATAAAGAATGGAACATTGCTAAAATAAGTAAAATAACGTGCAAGAACAATAACAACCCCAATTCACAAGTCAGAAACATGAAGCCAAAAAGGCCAAGCTCGCCTAAAAGGGATAGTTCGGAATTTTGGACATAATGTCTCAATTACGACTTACCCATGATGTAGTTGATTGATGGAAACCATTTTCAGATAATTCCATGCTGTCCCTTCTTTTGGACATACACACATTGCTAATACTAGCGCAACTCTAAGGTATCGAGTATCATCCACTACCAAACGCACTTAAACACTCCACAGTGCACCCAAAGCAAATAAAATACGACGACAGTCTATCGAGGTTATTTTCAGTGATTATACCATCATTTTTCAAGTCAAACTATCGTTGAATCCTTTACTTTGTGCTCATCTAAATTCTCCGTGGAAGTACGGCGTTAGTTTAGTAGGTAACGTAAAGTAGCCTATAGCCTATGAAAGAATCAGACTCGTCGTAGTATTGTTAGCTAACGTTCAGATAAGATGGCATTTCATTGTGTATTTCAAGGTTGATCAAATCATGCAAAAAAAAAAAAAAGGGCACCACAAAGTTTTCACCGATTTCCAGTGGAAGATCAACAAAGAAAACAGCTGTGGCTTCTTGCTGCTGGCATGGAATGTCACCAATTGAGACTCTAAAAAAGTTAAAAGTGTGTAGTGACCATTTCACGGAGGATGACTATGTGAAAATCAAAAAAGGACGGTCGGGACACCCTCTACTGAAGAAGACTGCTGTGCCATCACCTGTTTTTCTTCATGCACCGAAAACAACTGACGAGCAGGTAACTAATAAATGATTGCATGCGTGATCTATCTATTCAATTTAGCTAGCTAGTTGCCACGATTGGGAAAGTCATGGAAGTGGTCAAACTTTTCCTGCAAATTGGTAGCCAGTGTGCTTGCTTGTATATGCTGTGTTATTCTGTAGCATGTTTGTGTTTAGCTGACTTGTTGTCTACCAAATATGTAACTTTACGGCAAAACGGATTGTGTCGGCAACTGTGGAGTACAGCAGATAGCCTATAGGCAGATACCCTGGCTAATCTACAGCTAGCTCCACCGCCGTACTTCCACTGAGAATTTCGGTGAGCACAAAGTAAAGGATTCAACGATAGTTTGACTTGAAAAATGATGGTATAATCACTGAAAATAACCCCGATAGACTGTCATCGTATTTTATTTGCTTTGGGTGCACTGTGGATTGTTTAAGTGCGTTTGGTAGTGGATGATACTCGATACCTTAGAGTTGCGCTAGCATTAGCAATGTGTGTATGTCCAAAAGAAGGGACAGCATGGAATTATCTGAAAATGGTTTCCATCAATCAACCACATCATGGGTAAGTCGTAATTGAGACATTATGTCCAAAATTCCGAACTATCCCTTTAACTTTGTGTTCCAGGTGGATATTCATAATGGTTTTTTTTTTAAAGTGAAGTTGGCAGGCTGTGTAACTAGACTACTCTCCGTCTGTTGATGCTAAAAAGGTCAAACCGGAAGCACACAGTAAGCACCCAGGGGCAGAGCCTGGGGAGTAGTACAGAGCCTAGCGGCTGGGGGAAAACCTCAGCCTTGGCCTGGAGACGGTCGTCGGGATCTGGGCAGACGGCAGCAATTGGGTGTGACGGCGTGCGCTACGCGTAGCTCATTGGGAAAGCGATCTCGCTGCACCAGCTCCATAGCTTAGAGCTGGACTGTCGGACAGGAACATTATTCCAGCCACAAAATGCTCCTCATGCTGCCTTTTCCATCTACTTGGAACTTCTGTGAGGAATCCTTCTGCCATTCGGATAGATAATGACGACTCTGAAGGGTTATGGGAATTGGTATTGGCACTGACTGGCGATTGTTGATTTGCTGTCTGTGGAATGGCTGGGTACTGCTTTAGTTTTCAACTTACAGTGTAAATTACACTCTGGCAACCATTACATTACATTACAGGCATTTAGCAGACACTCTTATCCAGAGCGACTTACACAACTTTTTAGCATTTTTTACATATTATCCATTTATACAGCTGGATATATACTGAAGCACCTTGCTCAAGGGTACAACGGCAGTGTCCTACCTGGGAATCGAACCTGCAACCTTTTGGTTACAAGTCCAGTTCCTTAACCATTATACTACACTGCCGCCCATTAAAATAAACATGCACCCCAAACTGTGTATTAAGAGATGTGTTACTCCTCCAGACCACTAGAGGGAGCACACACAGTAGGTGAGTACCCTGGCCTTTGCTTACCCTCTCCGCCGGAGTCTCGGAGCATGGTGTCAGCCACCACCACGATGGGCCTGCGTAGGACGTGGGCCAGAACGAACACATGGAACTCCTCCAAGCTCTCATAAACCGGGTCCTCTGAGTTATCCACACTGCAGGACACAGGTAATACCATTATACCTCACCTGGACAATTTGTGCTCCCTAAAACACGATCGTGATGTACCTTAAACTTATGATTTAGCATGTGCAGAATTGAAAAGTATTCTCCCCTCCCCCATTTGCTGGAATGTCATCTGTACCAGGAGCACAGATCTCATGCACTTTGCTGGGAGAGACCATTACAACCTACAATCCACACAGTGCTATAGGAGAGCCAGATACTATTACAACCTACACTCCACATAGTGCTACAGGAGAATCAGTGACTATTCCACCCTACACTCCACACAGTGCTACAGGAGAGCCAGGGACTATTACACCCTACACTCCACACAGTGCTACAGGATAGCGGATGACTATTACACTCTACACTCCACACAGTGCTACAGGAGAGCCAGTGACTATTACACTCTACACTCCACACAGTGCTACAGGATAGCGGATTACTATTACACCCTACACTCCACACAGTGCTACAGGATAGCGGATGACTATTACACTCTACACTCCACACAGTGCTACAGGAGAGCCAGTGACTATTACACTCTACACTCCACACAGTGCTACAGGATAGCGGATGACTATTACACTCTACACTCCACACAGTGCTACAGGAGAGCCAGTGACTATTACACTACACTCCACACAGTGCTACAGGATAGCGGATGACTATTACACTCTACACTCCACACAGTGCTACGGGAGAGCCAGTGACTATTACACTCTACACTCCACACAGTGCTACAGGAGAGCCAGTGACTATTACACTCTACACTCCACACAGTGCTACAGGATAGCGGATGACTATTACACTCTACACTCCACACAGTGCTACAGGAGAGCCAGTGACTATTACACTCTACACTTCACACAGTGCTACAGGATAGCGGATGACTATTACACTCTACACTCCACACAGTGCTACAGGAGAGCCAGTGACTATAACACTCTACACTCCACACAGTGCTACAGGATAGCAGATGACTATTACACTCTACACTCCACACAGTGCTACAGGAGAGCCAGTGACTATTACACTCTACACTCCACACAGTGCTACAGGATAGCGGATTACTATTACACCCTACACTCCACGCAGTGCTACAGGATAGCGGATTACTATTACACCCTACACTCCACACAGTGCTACAGGATTGTGGATGACTATTACACCCTACACTCCATGCAGTGCTACAGGATAGCGGATGACTATTACACCCTACAATCCACACAGTGCTACAGGAGAATGTTAGCACCGGGGTGTTTCTGTCACTGAGGACAGCTGGCAGCCTGTGGGTGCCTTACCACTTGATGGGACAAATGAATGTACTAGAAGCCCAGGGAATGCTGGCTGACTTAAAGCCACCCAACAACCTTACCTGTGAAGAGTTTCCCTGAGTACATAAATGCTGGCATGTATTTAGTTCTATTAGTACAGAACAAAACGACGGAAGAAGTGTTTACTTTTATACACAGTCAGATCCGTTGTGAAGCAGATTTATAAGTGCTTGGCTGAATCAAAGGCATTTGTTTTGTTGTAGGAGCACCCCCATGTGCCTCTTCTCCTCTCAGCCTCACTGACTGAGCACCCCTTTCTGTGAACCCTTTGTGTCATGGCTGGCCTTTAGGCTCATCTCATCATGGTTAGTGAGGGAACAGCTCTGCTACAGGCTCCTATTTCTTTCACGGCTGGCGAGTAGACACGCACGTCTGGTTCAGGCTCCCCTCTCTGCCTTTGTGAGCCCCCCCGCATGCCGCTGTCCTCGTAGCGTAGCCGCAGACGTGCGCAGTCATTTCTGCAGCCTCGCGGTGCCAGGCACAAAAGCAATTTGCCGCTTTTTCCTAGAGCCCAGTGGAGCGTGCCACAGCCCAGCCAGGCTCTCTACCCACCAGGGAAATACAACAATAAAGCCTTCTCACGCACACAGCTGCCCTGCCAAATTAATGCTAATTAAGAGCTTTTTAATATGCCAGTTCTTCTTTAGCCCTCCGTACAGGCTTTTCACTGACCAGGTCCATAGCAACAAAGTGCTAAAGGCAAAGTCGCATGCCATCACTCTCGCCTCCCACAATCGGGCACCTGTGGGCGTGTGTTCTATTCTTAAAACACAGCGTTTGTTCAATTATATCGATCGCATTCTACGGGAAATCCCCACACAGCAGTAATTAACAGGTCCTCCATACAGAACAAGGAATGGGGAAATAAAATTTGAAAAGGGTAACTTAGTCATACGTCAGATCTTTAACCTGATTGGTTATTGCGCCACGTTCCCCGTCTCTTCTGGTCGCTTTGCGTGCTTGCCTAGCATCGCAAGCAATCCCAACATGCCCCGCAGGCACGAGGAATCGCCTCTCATTGAAAATGAATGGAGGCGATGTAATCGTATGAGAATTCCGCTCCACACCACTTTCTGTGTGGCTTGAGGGTCACAACTCAACTCCTGCACAGGGGCAGCATAGCATAGGGGAGTAGCACAGCATGGGGGAGGAGCATAACACAGGGGAGGAGCATATCATGGGGGAGGAGCATAGCACCCTACCAACAGCAGTCCTTTCTTTTTAAACATCAAGGAATGTTGTCTTTGGCAAGATGGCTTGAGGGAAGCAGTCATATGAATAGTTTTCAACGTGGATTTAATTTAAGGTACTTATGTCACACAAAACCCATGGGATTAAAGCAGCAAAATAATTATTCGAAGTATTTAAGAGCAACAATAAAATGCATACGTACAAAGCACATTTATACACTTAAACATATGTTGTATACTTATTTATATAATTGGTACTAATATTTATAATATAATATGTAATGATGAATAATATTTTCTATTAATTAATACTAATAGATACTGTATTTTTTGTTAAAAAACTGAAGCACTGAAAGATTTGAGGGAAAGCATTCACACTGGGTAACTCTCTGGATGCACAGCAAAATTTAATAATTCAGGTTGAGCATCTTAATCCGCGTTTAGAATAAACGTGTGATGCAACTCTTGGTGCCCTGCTGATCAACTACAAATCCATAACATTTGTGATTAAGTCAGGGTCTCGATTTGATTCCAGTCTAAACCTGCCGATGCCGGAAGCGCCGCGTATTGGCCTTTCCCTGGCCGCGGCCAATGAATTGCTTGGCTGTTCCCGAGTAGGGGATGGATTGTGGTACGAACACACGTTGCACTGCTCTGGCAGCCTTTGAAGTGAGCGTGGGGTTTGATTAGTCTACTGTGTCAAGGGCGGTTGTGCTTCAGAGTGTGTGTGTGTGTGTGTGTGTGTGTGGGTGGTGGGGGGATGGGGCGGTCCCAGTAGATATATCAGGGTGCTCGGCAGACTGCAGTTACACACAGACACACCCTCAGTGGGTTGCCTGGTGACTGGGTTTTTCTTCATGCGGTTAGAGTTTAAGGAAGTGCACAATAACGGTAATTTTGTTCTGCTGAAAACTTCCCTCTAATGGCGCAGAGGGCAGTTCTCTGAAATCATTGGCTGTTTATCATGTGGTTATCATTCGGTCTGCGCCACATATCAAATCACGGTGCAGTGTTGATTAGACGTTTCCAGTAAACAGGAAGCGAATGCTATGCACTGCAGCGGCGAGCTCACTTCTGGTATAGACACGCCCAGCTGTTTCCACTGAGAAGCAGATTCAGTTGTATGTTTTGCCACTTAGGCTAGAAAGACCGTAACCGCAGCACGTTTCGCTGCGTGCTTGAGATTTACAACGAGATGGAGGAAACTGTAGAGGAAGAGGTTACGCTTGCAGTTCCTTTATCTTTTGACCTGAGATACGAGGTCATTTGTAAGCGCCACAGAATGTACACAGACAGATACCTCTCCTCTAAATCAAATCCATAAAAAAGTGCTGTCACTCCTCCCAAGGCTCTCTCTTCATTGACCTGCTGGCCTGCCAGTGAACGGCTCTTTTTTCACACTATCAGCGCAAGCAAACAGACAAACAGAAACCATTAACCACTGACACCATTAACAGAAATGATCACATGGTTATTATCATACAGGTGAATCTACACACTGCAAAAACCAAATCGTAAAAAGCATTTTGATCTTATATTTAGACTTTAGAATCTTATTTCTGTTACTTTTTTGCTAAATAAGACAAACTATCCACCAGTGGGGTGAGAGAGTTCAACTCATTTCAAGATGTGTCACTTGTGAAGCAAAAAGTAACGTAAAACAAGCTAATATTTTCCACTTTTGAGAAAAAAAAAAGAGATTACAAGACTAAAACACTAAAACACTAAGTGCGTGATAAGTTGACAAGTGTAATATGAAGGGTGGAGGAGAGGGGATAAGCAGCACCATAGGGTCCCTATTATTAAGGAGTTCCCATGAAAGGCCAGGGTATACATTCTTTGACCCCTCTCGCCCTGTGCTGTTAGCCTTCATTGACTTTTAATAAACCTGGCGATACACTCCTGTCTAGAAGCTCCCTGTCTACAGTACACTTAGGGCCAAATCCACAAAGAACGGATTGCTCCTGGCAATTAGCTCAAAGTTAATACAGAGATTGCAAAAGCAATCCTCACCAGTTTACCACGGTATCCACAAAAGATTTTGCTCCAATGATATGCCCGGGCAAACACGCCCACAAATTTGCCACCTGTCTGCACTTTGCACCGATGATTGCAATTAGCCATGTGGCAGCCTATATATTGGTTTGTGCCAAGAACACAATATCAACGACAATGGCAGAGAGAAAGCGCAAATTAAAATTTTCTGAAACCGAGTTGCATGTCCTCACCAACAAGGTGCAGAGACATGCAGCTAAATTGCAGTCGCAGAATCTCACCCCAAGTGAGAGAAACCATATTTGGGAGTCAGTTGCAAAAAGTGTTTCAGGCTTTTCTCCATATTTCAGGACACAGAATGGTTCTTAATGAAAATGACAGACCACACTTTTTTTCCAGAAATATCAGTCTGTTATGTCTCGCCCTTAAATCCCCTTATGGACGGAATTTACTTTCAAAAGAAAAAATAAATAGAGGTTTTGTGTTATATTATTCAATGCACATTCATATCAGGCCGTTTCTGAAAAGAGTCGGTTTGTCGCTAATTCGCGACAAAATTGGCCTTAAGAGGTTTATCATCCAATTCGTCCGGTTAATACCTGCTTTTCAAAAGTGGTATTTGCACCTCTCTAACTGTGTGTGGCAATTAGCTCATGGTGTTTGTGGATTACACGCAAGGCGTGGAGGCGTTCCTTGGGGCAATTTTGCAGGCAAGTACCTAATTTACATACATTTAAATGAGAGGGGTGCAGCCGTGGAGCTATTTGCTCGTCGGTGTAGTTTGCTATACCTTTCAGCCTTTGCATGTGCTTTGTGGATTGGATGCAATTTTTTTGACTCATTTGCACAGGGTTTGCCCGGGCAAACGCTGTGCAATCCTTTTGTGGATTTGGCCCTTAATGGCCAGAGCTCTTCCTACTTAAAGGCTACAGTACAATGAATGGCCAGTAGGCTGCAGTACACTGAATGGCCAGTGCTCTTCCTACTTAAAGGCTGCAGTACACCGAATGGCCAGTGCAAACTTTTCTTTCCAAAGGGGCCCTCATAAGGGGTAACTTGGGAAATAAAGATTTTTTCCTAAACCTAGTGGTGCTGGTCATACTTTGCCTCTTATAACCCAGCTGAGAGGAGGACGCTAATTGAGCACAGTCGTGATCTAAAGGAGTCATTCTCTCCCTCTCTCTCTCTCCCCCCTCGCTCTCTCTCTTTCTCTCACACTCACTCAAAGAGCAGCGATTGATCACGACCGCGCTCTGAAGGAACTCGTACCCTCTCTTTCCTTCTCTTTCTCTCCACCCAAGCCAAGCGCTAAATATGTACGAATCGCTCAGGCCCAGTCCACACCTACACTCCCCTCACACGACACAGCTTTCCTCCTCTTCTTGTGCTTTCACTGCTGTTCTTTTCTTCTTTGTTTAGTGCTGGGCGTGCAGTGTGAGGGAGTGTTAGTGTAGCGTGCAGTGTGAGGGAGTGTTAGTGTAGCGTGCAGTGTGAGGGAGTGTTAGTGTAGCGTGCAGTGTGAGGGAGTGTTAGTGCGGCAGCTGTTGTTGTGTGCTGAGCGTGCAGTGTGAGGGAGTGTTAGTGTAGCTGTTTTTGTTGTGTGCCGGGCGTGCAGTGTGAGGGAGTGTTAGTGTAGCTGTTTTTGTTGTGTGCCGGGCGTGCAGTGTGAGGGAGTGTTAGTGTAGCTGTTTTTGTTGTGTGCCGGGCGTGCAGTGTGAGAGAGTGTTAGTGTAGCTGTTTTTGTTGTGTGCCGGGCATGCAGTGTGAGGGAGTCTTAGTGTAGCTGCTGTTGTGTGTGGGGCGTGCAGTGTGAGAGAGTGTTAGTGTAGCTGCTGTTGTGTGTGGGGCGTGCAGTGTGAGAGAGTGTTAGTGTAGCTGTTGTTGTTGTGTGCTGAGCATGCAGTGTGAGAGAGTGTTAGTGTAGCTGCTGTTGTGTGTGGGGCGTGCAGTGTGAGGGAGTGTTTGTGTGGCTGTTTTTGTTGTGTGCCGGGCATGCAGTGTGAGGGAGTGTTAGTGTAGCTGCTGTTGTGTGTGGGGCGTGCAGTGTGAGAGAGTGTTAGTGTAGCTGTTGTTGTTGTGTGCTGAGCATGCAGTGTGAGAGAGTGTTAGTGTAGCTGCTGTTGTGTGCTGAGCATGCAGTGTGAGAGAGTGTTAGTGTAGCTGGTTTTGTGTGCTGAGCATGCAGTGTGAGAGAGTGTTAGTGTAGCTGGTTTTGTTGTGTGCTGAGCATGCAGTGTGAGAAAGTGTTAGTGTAGCTGCTGTTGTGTGTGGGGCGTGCAGTGTGAGGGAGTGTTTGTGTGGCTGTTTTTGTTGTGTGCCGGGCATGCAGTGTGAGGGAGTGTTAGTGTAGCTGCTGTTGTGTGTGGGGCGTGCAGTGTGAGAGAGTGTTAGTGTAGCTGTTGTTGTTGTGTGCTGAGCATGCAGTGTGAGAGAGTGTTAGTGTAGCTGCTGTTGTGTGCTGAGCATGCAGTGTGAGAGAGTGTTAGTGTAGCTGGTTTTGTGTGCTGAGCATGCAGTGTGAGAGAGTGTTAGTGTAGCTGGTTTTGTTGTGTGCTGAGCATGCAGTGTGAGAGAGTGTTAGTGTAGCTGCTGTTGTGTGTGGGGCGTGCAGTGTGAGAGAGTGTTAGTGTAGCTGCTGTTGTGTGTGGGGCGTGCAGTGTGAGAGAGTGTTAGTGTAGCTGTTGTTGTTGTGTGCTGAGCATGCAGTGTGAGAGAGTGTTAGTGTAGCTGCTGTTGTGTGTGGGGCGTGCAGTGTGAGAGAGTGTTAGTGTAGCTGCTGTTGTGTGTGGGGCGTGCAGTGTGAGAGAGTGTTAGTGTAGCTGCTGTTGTGTGTGGGGCGTGCAGTGTGAGAGAGTGTTAGTGTAGCTGCTGTTGTGTGTGGGGCGTGCAGTGTGAAAGAGTGTTAGTGTAGCTGCTGTTGTGTGTGGGGCGTGCAGTGTGAGAGAGTGTTAGTGTAGCTGCTGTTGTGTGTGGGGCGTGCAGTGTGAAAGAGTGTTAGTGTAGCTGCTGTTGTGTGTGGGGCGTGCAGTGTGAGAGAGTGTTAGTGTAGCTGCTGTTGTGTGTGGGGCGTGCAGTGTGAGAGTGTGTTAGTGTAGCTGCTGTTGTGTGTGGGGCGTGCAGTGTGAGAGAGTGTTAGTGTAGCTGTTGTTGTGTGTGGGGCGTGCAGTGTGAGAGAGTGTTAGTGTAGCTGCTGTTGTGTGTGGGGCGTGCAGTGTGAGAGAGTGTTAGTGTAGCTGCTGTTGTGTGTGGGGCGTGCAGTGTGAGAGAGTGTTAGTGTAGCTGCTGTTGTGTGTGGGGCGTGCAGTGTGAGAGAGTGTTAGTGTAGCTGCTGTTGTGTGTGGGGCGTGCAGTGTGAGAGAGTGTTAGTGTAGCTGCTGTTGTGTGTGGGGCGTGCAGTGTGAGAGAGTGTTAGTGTAGCTGCTGTTGTGTGTGGGGCGTGCAGTGTGAGAGAGTGTTAGTGTAGCTGCTGTTGTGTGTGGGGCGTGCAGTGTGAGAGAGTGTTAGTGTAGCTGCTGTTGTGTGCCGGGCATGCAGTGTGAGAGAGTGTTAGTGTGGATGCTGAGCTCAGTGGGTAACTGAAGTGTACCGCTTTGGCCGCATGGTGATTTTGGGCGTGCATGGGCAGGGTCACTCACCCCCCGCTGGTGTTGCCGCTCTTGCTGAAGTGTGTGCGTGGCTCGCTGGACGCCAGTTTCAGAAGGTCGTTCCACTCTCTCTCCCACTCTTCCTCCGTGTACACCAGCCCTGACTGCACAGAGAGAGAGAGACATTACATACATACACACACTTAGACACACATACACACGCATACACACACTTAGACACACGCATACACACTCATACACACGCATACACACACACATACACACGCATATACACACACTTAGACACACGCATACACACACATACACGCGCATACACACACTTAGACACACATACACACGCATACACACACTTAGACACACGCATACACAAATACACGCGCATACACACTTAGACACACGCATACACACTCATACACACGCATACACACACACATACACACACTTAGACACACGCATACACACACATACACGCGCATACACACACTTAGACACACATACACACGCATACACACGCATACACACACATACACACATACATATTTAATTGCCGCTCGCCAGCTATTACGTACACTTGCTTACACAAAAGCTTTCACTGATCTCACTGTTTTAAGTAATCATACTATATTTGTGACCAATAAGAAAGTTTAATGAATGCAATGGGGAGGTCAATGTGATGCAATTGGTTATCATGTTGCTGTCAGAAACTATTCTAATTTATCTAAAAAGTGCGTATTTGATTAAAAAAATCCTACCCACTCTTGCTGAGGCCCACCCGAAAATCAATTCCTGGCTACGCCACTGCTGCACAGATACCTCCAATATCCCCACCTCTCTGAGCTAAGCAGTGTTTGCATTGTTTTGTGATGTGTACACCTGCTGAATGGGTGCGGTGTGTATATTACAGCTGCTCCACAAGCAGCTTATCTGAACGCTATGCTTTCTGAGCATCCCTGCGAAGTGACCCCTCCCTCTCTCTCTCACACGCAAGCCACCGCAGGCGCTCAAGCGAGGGTTCCTGGTGCAGGTCCCCCCTACAGGCCAGCGCATCACAGAGGGGGGCAGGGCAGAGCAGGGCATGGCAGAGCAGGGCGGGGTACGAGAGGGAAGAGAGTTTCAGTCCTTAGAGAGACGAGCCCCTTTCTACCGAGCTGACCCTGGCTTGCAGTGCTCACAAAGCCACGGCTCCTCACAAGCCGCATTTGCTGGCTCACATGCAGCATAATGGCTGTCTCACAGCTAGCTCACATGTAGCATAATGGCTGTCTCACAGCTGGCTCATATGCAGCATAATGGCTGTCTCACAGCTAGCTCACATGCAGCATAATGGCTGTCTCACAGCTAGCTCACATACAGCATAATGGCTGTCTCACAGCTAGCTCACATACAGCATAATGGCTGTCTCACAGCTAGCTCACATGCAGCATAATGGCTGTCTCACAGCTAGCTCACATGCAGCATAATGGCTGTCTCACAGCTAGCTCACATGCAGCATAATGGCTGTCTCACAGCTAGCTCACATGCAGCATAATGGCTGTCTCACAGCTAGCTCACATACAGCATAATGGCTGTCTCACAGCTGGTTCACATGCAGCATAATGGCTGTCTCACAGCTAGCTCACATGCAGCATAATGGCTGTCTCACAGCTAGCTCACATACAGCATAATGGCTGTCTCACAGCTGGCTCATATGCAGCATAATGGCTGTCTCACAGCTAGCTCACATGCAGCATAATGGCTGTCTCACAGCTAGCTCACATGCAGCATAATGGCTGTCTCACAGCTGGCTCATATGCAGCATAATGGCTGTCTCACAGCTAGCTCACATGCAGAATAATGGCTGTCTCACAGCTAGCTCACATGCAACATAATGGCTGTCTCACAGCTGGCTCATATGCAGCATAATGGCTGTCTCACAGGTAGCTCACATGCAGCATAATGGCTGGCTCACAGCTGGCTCACATGCAGCATAATGGCTGTCTCACAGCTAGCTCACATGCAGCATAATGGCTGTCTCACAGCTTGCTCACATGCAGCATAATGGCTGTCTCACAGCTAGCTCACATGCAGCATAATGGCTGTCTCACAGCTGGCTCATATGCAGCATAATGGCTGTCTCACAGCTAGCTCACATGCAGCATAATGGCTGTCTCACAGCTAGCTCACATGCAGCATAATGGCTGTCTCACAGCTCCATTAGCACTCAACCATAACGCCTCTCTGGGGCGCAAGCTGAGGAAAGCCGGAGCCCAAGGTGCCGAGCTCCTGACGTGTTTGCGGTAAGTGTGGCATGAATTATACAGCTTAGTTTGGAATGATTTTAACTGGCCTTCACAAGTCTTGGGAGTTAATATAGTAGTTATGTTATGCTGTGCAGGGGCTACTTACAACGACATGAGTATGACTCTCCCCAATGACAGAGGGGAATCAGCATGCACAGTGCTAAAGCCGAATGTGATGCTCCCATCTGCTGTTTGTCAGGGGTGTGGGTGGGGAAAGGGGTGTGTGGCTTGCGCGTGAGTGGGTGACTGCTTTGTGGGGGGAGGGACACTGACCTCCTTGTTCTGTTGGGTCTGCTGCCATCTCCACCTCCTCTTCAGAGCCTCTCTCTCCGCCCCACTCTTCATCATTGCATACAGAGACTTCCTCAGCATCAGGTCCCTGTCATGGAAACCCCACATGCCTGCACACACACACACACACACACACACACAAGCATGTATACACGCACACACACATACATGTATACACGTACACGCACACACGCACGCACGCACACACACACGCACGCACACACACAGACAATTTAGCACCTGCAGGTATTAATCTTGAGGCTGAAAAATCCTGAGGGACAGACAGCAGTGAGCTGCACTCAGCACTATGGGGACCTGCTCTCTCTAGGCCTGCTCTTTAGATCCAGACTCTCCCTGGCGGGTATACTACGAACTAGCAGGATTACCGAGTTAGCTGGATAACTGCACTGAGTAAAACCTGGAACAGCTCTTTTTACTTCAGTACAATCTGTTCCAGATTTGGGAGGGTTCCGGGTTTTACTCAGTGCAGTTATCCAGCGAACTCAGTAATCATGCTGTGTAGTATACCCCCCCAGGCTGCTGTTCTCACCTAAGGACGCTGCATGCAGGAGGCAGTTCCCGTCCCCCGTGGTAGCCAGAGGAAGAAGACGCTTGCAGCTGGTGCACATGGTGGACCACCAGTTCAGTCGACCTGCGGATGGGGAGAGGGCATTGAGCTTTGTCAGGGTCTGCTCTCACCCAGGATGCAATTTGCTGCTTAAAGAAAAAGAATGTGTGTGAAATGGGTTAGGATGTACCTTGGTAGATGCAGGGCTCTCGAGTCTCTATCTCTCTACAATAAAGTGCCCTTCAGTGAAAGAACTGTAACAGTAAAAAGGTCTTTTATTAAGGCTGATGTGAAACCCACTTCCTGGAGCTGTCCGCCAGGCCATTAATCATTTAGCGATGTGCTCAGAGAGAAGCTGCCAGTGGGAGAGCACGCAGGGAAGGGCGGTGGAGCACGGAAGCCTGGGCTTGTTGCAGGGTGGGGGTGGACAAAGCAGAAAGACCCACACTGCCCGACCCGTCCCGCAAACATGAACGCAAGCCCCACTCCCACTGTGTGGGCTGTGGGCCAGCACACTGCTGACACTGGGTCAACGTCGGCATGGTCAGGTTAATGCCAACGTGGGCCGTCAGACAGCTGATACTGCCAAAACCCCGCTCCCCACCCGCCACCCCCCATGCCAGGTGCTGACATTGCCCCTGTCTCCTGCCAGCTCCAGGGAACTAACCCTAACCACTGAAAACCTAATGCTTAGTGAAAAGCCATATTAAAGCTTAGTGAGCTTACTGTTAACACAAAAGTAGGCTACAGCTGCATGCTGTTGGATTCCAGCTTCGTTAAAGACCTCCTTTCTTATTTTCATGACAAAAGATTTTTGTGTTTTTTCAAGCCCTGGGTTATTCTCTGTCATTTTAAGCCGGTGCACGTAACCAATGCACTCGTTCATATTAAGTTTATTTACATTTCAAAATATTATCCTTACACAGTTTACACTTAGTAGCCTACTTCAATTATTTTTTTATTAAGCCAGGCTTTGCAGAGGATAAATCAAGATTTTTCCACTTAATTAGCAATTACATGTGCTTTTTATAGCTACTTCTACAATAAGGTAAGGTAATAAGGTAACAGAAACAGTAGTTAATCCCCTGTCCATAACGAAACTAGAGGATGATTCATGAAATAAAATAATTTTACGCATTTTTCAAGCAGGCCCATGGCGATTTATGAAAGCACCCAATCATAGTCTGTTTACAAATTTGGTCGGCTACACGTTAGGATAACACAATTCGTCGGTTCAAGTGAATTGAAAAATACGGACGTTCACATTTTTTAAGGTAATCACGTTTTATTAACTTCCAAGTTGTTTCTGCTCGCTAGCTAATTACTTTTAATGCGTGGTCAGTGCAAAGAAATGTAAGGCCAGCTATCGTGTTTTTTGCTGTGTTCAAAACACTGAACTATATATAAAACCGCTAATGTTAGCAGCAGACGGCAGAGAAACTCGTGCTTAATTCTGGTTGCGTGCTGAACAGTTTTTTTGTTTGTTTATTTGGGAAATGTATATCTTGGTTGCATTTTGCAGTGGGTGTCTGTCTCGCATTTTCCGTATGGGTTTATGGCATGTTTGATTAGGGTAAGCAAAGATGTTTGGCTCCTATTTTAAGTTTATTTGTCAGTTAGATGATAAGCAATGTCGTTCCGGTAACTGAGTCTGCTGTGAGCAGTTCTTTCTCACGTCAGTGTTTATTCAGTTGTTACAATGGCTCCGCAGGCAAATGTTACTGAATGTGTAGCCTACCTGTTTTATGACAAATGAATGCCGCCTGTAAACATCAGAAGAACAGTACAGTGCAGTGCAGTGGGGAGCTAATGACTCTCCTTAACAGTATTCAGCGTAGCTACGTAATGGGGCTGCCCAGGGTCTCGAGGGCAATATGACTTGTCTGGAGACTCACAGGCAGTTAGTGGGTTTTTTTAATAGATTAGGCGGGTAATTTATGTCTCTTAGTGCTTTAGCTGTTTACCCTTCTGCCAGTTAGAGGTACATGCCTGGCTTTGTGTGACCTACTCTTAAGTGTTTCCGTGGACCACGACTAGGCATTTTTGATGGCATGCTATCAGTAGTGGAACTGTGGCACACACAAACCTGAGGCCGGTGAGAGGGTCTTGTTGCTTGGGAGGCTGGGGGTATTTACACATTCAATACAGTTTGTGCTGCATGTTTTTACGAAACTTTAAATTAAGGTTAAAATATGGTGGAATAATTATTGGGGCCTTCATAAATGCAGGACACGCGATTATGTACGCCGCAAACTCCCTCAGCTGCACAAACGCAGCTGAACTCATGAATCAAATCAATTAAATATTTACTTATAGCGCATTTCACAACCAGTTGTCACAATACGCTTCACAGAAAACCCTGGCCTAAACCCCCACAAGAGCAAGCCAAAGGCAACAGTGGCAAGGACTCCCTGAGTGTTCCTCATTCGCCAACCCATGTGATTCCTTATGCCCAATCGAAAAGCCTCTTCAATTCCCATCTTAATCTGTGAAATGTCACTGGAAGACCCTGCTGGGAGTGTTGCTGCTTTGACTTTGCTCATTTTGACGAATTGAAGAGATTGAGTTTAAGCTGTTATTGAGCCGAGTCGCATTAGCCGAACGCCCCACTGCGGATTGGGGGATTGATGGAACATGGAGGCGCATAAAGGGAGCGATGACTCTTCGAAACGGGAACAGAAGCAGATGTTCGCTGCTGAAGTCTTGGGGAAGGGATGTGAAATGGTGCTGTAGCATGTGACCTAAACTGCCTGTTCAAACCAGAAGAGATTGGAAAGTTGTGATGTTCGGTGCTAAAAGCCCAGCTAAGGCCATGTTCAAAGATCACTCCCTCTTAAAGCACAACTGAATTTTCGTATTTTGGGTTGTGTAGTTACCTGACCATGATACGAGTCCAAATGGTGGCGATATGTTCATTAGTTACTTATTAGTATTGCTCTGTGCTCCCCTGGGGTGATAATCCAGAATGGGGTATTTTTCGCTCTCCATTCACTTCTATAGGGCAGCTAAAATGGTCTCAAAATGACACTTCTAGCACGTATACAAACGTGAACGAAGTGGATTCTGTCAATACAAACAATAACCAGTCCATCCTTCCAACCATCCATCCATTTTCTAAACCGCTTATTCATGGTCAGAGGGTCATGGGGGGACCCACACACCATCCACTCACACATTCATACCCCAAAGACAGTTTAGCCTCTCCAATTAGCCTAACCTGCATGTCTTTGGACTGTGGGAGGAAACCGGAATACCCGGAGGGTACCCACTCAGACACGGGGAGAACATGCAAACTCCACACAGAAAGGCCCTGACCGGGCTTTGTACTCCGTACCCTTCTTGCTGTGGGTCGACAGTGCTACTCGTCCGCGTTATCATGTCAAAACCCGGGAAGTGTGGTTTGGTCTGTAACACTTCTTTTTTTTTTTGGCTTTCTCATAACATTCTCCTCAGACACAAATCCTAGGATTGCTGCGGGCGAATGCGTTGTTGTTAACGGCGTGTTTCAAAGCCAATGTACACACATCGCTGACCTTCATGGCTTATTCAACACCTGTACAATTGATTACGGCGCTCACGGTCTCAGCGTGCCGTTTGATACACGTGTGTAAAATGACTCTGTCCGGCCACGTTAATTGGTGGATGTGACGAGCAGCGTGACGCACGCGCGGCACACGGTGAGGTTTTTGCGTCGGCGCTCACCGGCCTGCTCCAGGGCCACCATGGTGGACTGCTCGATGAGGTCCCTCTCAATGAAGCAGCGGAAGTCCTCGCTGTACACGCTGAGGTCGGGCAGCTGGAAGGTGTAGATGGGCATCTCCAGGGGCAGCTGCTCGCTGTTGCACTCGCCCGCCACGTGCGAGCGCGCCAGAGACACGATGGCCGAGCTGGCGTGGGAGATACCGCGCGACAGGCGCTTCTCTGGAGAGAGGAGAGGAAGGTGCCATAACGCTGTCACCCTAAGCAGTGAAGACGCACATGCAACCTCTGCATTCTACTGTCGAGCGAGGACATTGTAGCGACCGGTAGCAACCGATAACACAACGCTATTTCATTTTGGATAAAAAGCTGTGAGGAGGGAGGTGTGTTACCTTGAGCATTGTCCTCCTGCCTCTGGCACGGCCGCTCCACCTTGGCCAGGTGTTGGGGTGTGTCCCGCTCGGGCGGCTTGTAGTAGCGGCCCTCGTTGAAGACCTGCGGCAGGTTTAGCCGTGGTGAACCTGCCGGAGCTGCTCAAAGTCGCTGAGAGCCGCGCTCACGTCCCAGTTTTTACCTGCACAAGTAAAACAATGAAAACACAGGTAAATTGCAGGTAAAATGCTGGGTAAAACGCATGTCATGGCCAGCAACTATTTATTCGCCACCATTGGCTGTCCAGACCTTCCGGTATGCCCTTGTACGACCAGCAGCCCCTGCTACCCTGCTGCCAGACTGTTGCAGACTGTGACTGAAGAACAATTCATAAGTCTTTTACCAAGCCGCCATTCCCAGAAAGAAACACCCACAATAAGGTTTGGGTTAGCCCCTGGGTGCCATCACTTTTCAGTATTGACAAAAGGCCGACTGGATTAAAACTGTATTTTATACACACTGACAGCTAAGCACACATTATACTGTAGCCTATATCGTTAAGTCATGCAGCACAGTGTCTCCATAAACCTGGTTTAAAAAAACCTTGTGAAAGTGGTAGCTAGGGAGGTATTCTACTTTTAAAGCAATCTGATTAGAAACTGAACAGCAGAAAACTGAACGGCGAAATAACCTCCTTTCTCTGGTAAATATGAAGCTAGCTATCTGACTGAAGAAGAAAAATGTTGATGGACAGATATAAAAGACAAGCCAGTGGACAGGCAATAGGTCACAGTATTTCTGGGTGGGAAAACATCCTGCTCACGGTGGCAAAAGTGGGCCAAACTAAAATGGCCGTAAAGCAGCTCCACCCCTTTAAGCGAGCCAGTCAGCACATGAAGCACACCACAGTTACCCTGTCGAGGTGCGACTGTTTCCGATTTCCCTTCATGCACTGATTCAGACCATCGTCAGCCTGCAAAACCTCTCGCGCTGAACGACCAGGAAACCATTTAACTTTTTGCCATTTTATGCTGTGAAAATGGGAGACTAATGCCTGTTTTTCTTGTCCTTTCCTCTGTCTCCCACACACCGAGCCAAGTACAATTTCACAGTGACAAAATGGGAGTGGGGAAGAAGATGCAGCTTTCTGTCATGCTGTATAGATTAGATACAATCTGCACAGAGAGGGGGAGGGATAGAGAGAGAGAATTGTGAAAATAGATGCATTATACCAGTGGTCGTCAACCCTGGTCCTGGGGACCCCCTGTGTATGCTGGTTTTTGTTCCAACCACAATTGCAATACCAGAATTTAACAAGCTGTTATTTTTCTTAATTAGGTGTTTTAATTGTATAGAGAGAACACTTTAAACTCTTTACTCTCTTAAGACACGTTATGTTAGCAATAGCTATGCATGCTTTGAAGAAAAATATCCCATGTTCATTATGCTCATTGTGTTATATTGCAAACAATTACAAAGAAGAGGTAAGAACTCAGGTGAATAGGCTCCTAATTAGGTAATTGAACACAAGTTTAAGTTCCTTCATAATTTTTTTCCTTAAACTTAACACAATGCAGGTTTGGCTCGTTATCATTTGCTTTGTCTTTGAATTCTTCATTATTTACCAAACGGTTAGTTTTAGTGGCCATGTGTCCACAATTTCACCAATTATGAGCCAATGATTCACCTCAGTCTTTAATTTGATCAGTTAAAACATTTTTTACCTCCTTTTAATTGTTTACAATACAGCACAATGTGAATATTGGACTTTTATGGCATGCATAGCTATTACTAACATAATGTGTCTTAAGAATGTAAACATTAAAACATTAAACATTAAAAACACCTAATTAAGAAAAGTTAACAGCTTGTTAAAATTCAAGTATTGCAATTGTGGTTGGAACGAAAACCAGCATACACGGGGGGTCCCCAGGACCAGGGTTGAGGACCACTGCATTATACTTTACAACATTACTCAGAGCACTGATTTCCTGAAGTCCTGAAGTGCAGTGAAAGTGCATAACGTCTTCCATGGAGCGTGTGTTCTGTGAAGCCTTTTGAAGAAAATAATATCCAGATTTGATATGGTATGGAGAAATTCTGCATCCTTCCACTGCAGTTAAAGATTTTTTTCTACCTCAGACTTACAGTTGAATTCGGATGTTGAAAACTCATTTAGTCATTAAAACTAATTTTTAACCACTCCACAGATTTCATGCTAGCAAACTATAGTATTGGCAAGTCAGTTAGGACAGATACTTTGTGCATGACACAAGTAATTCTTTCAACAATTGTTTACAGACAGATTATTTCACTTTTAATTCACTATATCACAATTCCAGTGGGTCAGAAGTTTACATACACTAAGTTGACTGTGCCTTTAAATTTAAATATTTGGTCGCATATCCTTTGGCTTTGCATGCCATGACTTCCTGTTGTCTGTGACCCAACAACATCAAAAGACTCTTGATATCTTATTTTCTGGTACTCTTACAAGCGATACTATAACGTCTCTGCATTTGAATGGATCTCTATGGGAATTGAGGGGTGGGACTAGATTTAGTTGTAACTTACACTGGAACAGTATGGAACACATGGTTGGCTAAATGGCTCTAAGTCATCAAGGGTCTGACGTATCAAACAAGCTTTAACTTGAAGGGTTTCTTATCCTGACTTATTTTTCCATAGAGTTCAATGGGACAATTTGTCAGGAGAAACTTCCGACTTCAACTGTATGTGATGATTGTAAGAGTCAGTAGTAACAGAAGTGCAGCTGCAGATATAAAACTGTTCCTATCAGGTATTTCAGATGAATTTATGAGAAGCTGGTCTCACATCCCCACAGTGAAGGGCATAAACTCCCCCGACACTCCCATGTCACCCCCCTGCTCATTGACCTCCACTGGCAACCTGTGATGGCTCGCATCAAATTCAAAACATTGGTGCTCGCCTTCCAGGCAGTACGAGGATCTGCCCCTCCATACCTCCGAAAGCTCATCAGACCCTATACACCTGCCAGATCCCTGCGTTCCGCCTCCTCAGGACGACTGGTACCCCCCCCCCCCCCCCCCACTTCATACTAGCACCCGGTCTCGACGTCTGTCTGTCCTGGCCCCACGGTGGTGGAATGAGCTCCCCGTGGAGGTCAGAACAACAGAAAGTCTGACCGCCTTAAAGCGCAGATTGAAGACTCACCTCTTCAAGCGGCACCTCTCTCCACCCCTCCCTACCTCCTTGTGACCTCCCTTGATTGTGTTTTATAAATCCTTGTTTAAGTGGTTCAAGCTTCTAGTCAATACTTGTAAGGTTACATTTTGGCTTACTGTTGTACACGCCAATCATCAGTAATGTGTGGTTACCCCCCCCCCCCCACCCAAAAAAAAAAATCATACTGACTACGCCTGCTACTTGAATTTGTATTTACCTTTTAGGGTCGTTTTAATGCACTTGTTCCTAGTTTGAAAATGCACTATGTACGTCGCTCTGGATAAGAGCGTCTGCCAAATGACTATAATGTAATGTAATAAAGACAGTGGCATATGTAAGCACTGTTTACGGCCACTAGATGGCACCTCTTTCCACATCCAGCCTGTATGTTATTTATTTACTCAGTCGGCACCCCCGTTGACGGTGGCCAAACAAAGTGCTGTGTTTTTACCATAGACCGTAAAATAAATATGGACAAAGTCACTGTTACATCACCCATTGCCTTCCCACGTTTTTGATGCTCGGAAGCCAGGCGGAAGTACAGTTTTTGCCGCCATGTTGTACAAAAAGAGTCTGCGCAGTGGAGCCAGAGTCTGTGCAGTAGGGAGAGCCTCTGACTCGGAGGTGCCGCAAACTGCCACGGATTGGTCCACAAAAAATGTTTAAACAGCGAATAAACGACACAATAACTTAACAAATCTGCACGTGGGGAGACATTAGACGAAGAAAAAGCACCTATGCAACTGCGTGTTCTGGTGAGAATAATGTGTTGACTTCATATTTTTACCACCTTTTGTACCATTGACTTGCATTGAAAAACGGGCCTAAAGGACCTATACTGGAGCCAGCCGTACTGGCGCCAGAGAGCAACGCCCGCAACAAGACCAGGAAGTGAGCTTCAAAAGCAAAGCCCAGTTTTGGCCCCTTGGTTTTTACACATTACTCAGTTATACAGCTGGTTAAGTGTTTGGACTAAAGAGTGTCACTGATGGGCAGTATAGCAGTGTCACACCCAGGATTTGAGCCTGCAACCACCCATGACCACCCAAAAAAAAAAGTAAAAATGCTGAAAAAAGTTGTGTAAGTCGCTCTGGGTAAGAGCGTCTGCTAAATGCCTATAATGTAATGTAATGACACATATACTTTTGTGATGCTGCCACTTACGTATTCAGAAACAGACCCTCATATAAAGCATGTGTGCTTGTGTGGAAATGCAAACAGATTCACGCTTACACACATTACACACACATGCACATACGTAATATACGCATACTCTCATACATACACGTGAGCCATATACAGTACATGTTGTCAGTGTCACCATCGTCAGGTTGAGCCTTACTCGGCTTTTGCATCAATTGTATTGGCTGGTTTGGGCACCGAATCGCGTCGCCGTTGATGACGTTTGCTTCATTGCCATAAAGTGCTGTTGATGGAGTGTGAAAGGAGAATGGGAGGGTGGTGTCTGGTTACCCAAAAGGTTTCTCTGTTTGCTGACATACAGTAATTATGAGTCGGCAGCTTTCCCGTAGACAGTTGGCAGGAGACTGGATGTATAACTAGCATAGACAAAAAAATAAGCTGAGACATGTCAGCTTCCCAACAATACTATTACTCCCAGCATACAGGTATCTCACTTGATGCGTTGTTGTGTTTCAGACCTTTTAAACAGGCAGTTCACGCAAAAATGAAATTTTGATACGTTTCTACATACCCGGAGTGCTATCTATCCATCCAGGTAGTTTCACTGAGAACTTGTAGATATGCGCTGCATCTCACCTTGACATCACCCCGATATAATGGACCTCAACGGGTCCAAAGTTTGTGGCGGTCAAAGCGCCAAAAATACACATTTGAAAAAATCAACAGCAACGTATCTTTACAAATATAATGATACAGTTACAAACATCCGCAGACCTTGTGGTGCACTTTTTATTTTCGAAAACTACATTCTACCGAAGTACGCCAACTGCGTATATGCGCAAAATTTTAACCAAAGCACGCCAGTATTCTGTCAACACAGTGTTCCCTAGAATACTGGCGTGCTTTGGTTGATACTTTGCGACGATATACACAGTTGGCGTACTTTGGTAGGAAGTAGTTAAAAAAAAAAAACATGCACAATAAGGTCTGTGGATGTTTGTGAGTGAGCGTTTCATTATATTTGCAAAGAGACGTTGCTGTTGATTTTTTCGAGTACATGTACATTTAAACTTTGGACCTGTTGTGGTCCGGTCTATCAGGGAGATATCACGGTGAGCTGCAGTGGATATCTACAAAATTAGTGAATTCTCAGCGAAACTACCTGGATGGATAGATATTACTCCGAGTATAGAAACGTATCAAAATGACATTTTTGGGTGAACTGCCCCTTTAAGTGTGTTTCGTTCTTTATAACGAGTGTGGTTCCAGTGCAGCAGCTACTGAGCACAGGCATCAGTACACACACACACACACACACCCATACACAAACACACAGAGCACAGGCATCAGTACACACACACACATACACACACACACACACACACACACAGCTACTGAGCACAGGCATCAGTACACACACACACACACACACAGCTACTGAGCACAGGCATCAGTACACACACACACACACACAGCTACTGAGCACAGGCATCAGTACACACACAAACACACACAGCTACTGAGCACAGGCATCACCTCACTGAGACCGGCAAGAGCAGAGCTGAGGGAGACATACTGTACGGTACACACACGTGCACACGTTCACACACATTACACGCACACACATACACACACACATGTACCTGTTCACACACACGCACACACACTACACACACCACACTTACTGCAGATGCACAAGTACACACACTATCACCCACACATATAACAGCTACAAACTATACCGAGAACTCCATTACGTGTGAGTACAAGTAATTGCATGTACAGTACAGTGTACTTTATATTGCGGTTTGTGTCCAGACATTAATTCATTTGTAACCATTTGTAAGTAATATGTAGCCAAATCAGCTACATTAGATTAGGACCGGGGCATGGAGGAGAGGAGGTAGTAGTGGAGGAAAGGAGGTGCATTTTTCGAGTATTGGGACGTACCCAGGGTTTCCCCTCTGAGACGGTTATCCGCCCCCCCCCCAGACGGGCGAGCGCTACCGCGCATGGAATGCAAAACCTCGCATTACGAGTGGCACAAACGCAGAGCCAATCGATGCAAATCATATCCGCTGTATTGATTGGCGTGTCATCAAGTGGGCCAAATTTGAAATGCAATTAACGCTTTAATCCTACGGCCACTCAGTACAATCTGATACATTAAAGGATGGATGCATTTCCTGTTTCCAATCAGTGCCCGCAAGTATGCACTGCACAATTTGATTGTGACGCATTCAAAGGGTCTTGAACATTTTAGTTACTAATCCACAATCACCCAGCAAATGATGCAAAGTTTTTGTGAACGAAAATAATAGAACTTTCCAAAATGACCCCTTTGTCTGAAAAGACGCAGCTTTTAAATTTTTGTCTGGGCAGAAACGAAGCACTCATCCAGGTGCGCAGGCCAACATTTGAGCCACGCTTGCTCCGTCAATAATTGGATGGAGAATTGGATCGTTTCATCTCAATGAATTCTTATTCACAAAAATGCATAATGGCAAAAAAAAGAGAATGTGGTGTTCGTTGATTAATTCACACTGTTCCCATCTCCCCCTCGTACTAAGCCCGACACACAAGCAGTTGCCATAGCCACCGCGATGAGTGTCCTTGACAGGTGTGCAGAGTGAGCGTGGCTCTAATTCCCCACACAGGTGTGTGGAGTGAGCGTGTCTCTAATTCCGCACACAGGTGTGTGGAGTGAGCGTGGCTCTAATTCCCCACACAGGTGTGTGAGGTGAGCGTGGCTCTAATTCCCCACACAGGTGTGTGAGGTGAGCGTGGCTGTAATTCCCCACACAGGTGTGTGAGGTGAGCGTGGATCTAATTCCCCACACAGGTGTGTGAGGTGAGCGTGTCTCTAATTCCCCACACAGGTGTGTGGAGTGAGCGTGGCTGTAATTCCCCACACAGGTGTGTGGAGTGAGCGTGGCTCTAATTCCCCACACAGGTGTGTGGAGTGAGCGTGGCTGTAATTCCCCACACAGGTGTGCGGAGTGAGCGTGGCTCTAATTCCCCACACAGGTGTGTGAGGTGAGCGTGGCTCTAATTCCCCACACAGGTGTGCGGAGTGAGCGTGGCTCTAATTCCCTACACAGGTGTGTGGAGTGAGCGTGGCTCTAATTCCCCACACAGGTGTGTGGAGTGAGCGTGGCTCTAATTCCCCACACAGGTGTGTGAGGTGAGCGTGGCTCTAATTCCCCACACAGGTGTGTGAGGTGAGCGTGGATCTAATTCCCCACACAGGTGTGTGGAGTGAGCGTGGCTCTAATTCCGCACACAGGTGTGTGGAGTGAGCGTGGATCTAATTCCCCACACAGGTATGTGGAGTGAGCGTGTCTCTAATTCCGCACACAGGTGTGTGAGGTGAGCGTGGATCTAATTCTCCACACAGGTGTGTGAGGTGAGCGTGGCTGTAATTCTCCACACAGGTGTGTGAGGTGAGCGTGGCTCTAATTCCCTACACAGGTGTGTGAGGTGAGCGTGGCTCTAATTCCCTACACAGGTGTGTGAGGTGAGCGTGGCTCTAATTCCCCACACAGGTGTGTGAGGTGAGCGTGGCTCTAATTCCCTACACAGGTGTGTGGAGTGAGCGTGGCTCTAATTCCCCACACAGGTGTGTGGAGTGAGCTTGTCTCTAATTCCCCACACAGGTGTGTGGAGTGAGCGTGTCTCTAATTCCCCACACAGGTGTGTGGAGTGAGCGTGGCTCTAATTCCCCACACAGGTGTGTGAGGTGAGCGTGGCTCTAATTCCCCACACAGGTGTGCGGAGTGAGCGTGTCTCTAATTCCCCACACAGGTGTGTGAGGTGAGCGTGGCTCTAATTCCCTACACAGGTGTGTGAGGTGAGCGTGGCTCTAATTCCCCACACAGGTGTGTGGAGTGAGCGTGGCTCTAATTCCCCACACAGGTGTGTGAGGTGAGCGTGGCTCTAATTTCCCACACAGGTGTGTGAGGTGAGCGTGGCTCTAATTCCCTACACAGGTGTGTGAGGTGAGCGTGGCTCTAATTCCCTACACAGGTGTGTGAGGTGAGCGTGGCTCTAATTCCCCACACAGATGTGTGAGGTGAGCGTGGCTCTAATTCCCCACACAGGTGTGCGGAGTGAGCGTGGCTCTAATTCCCCACACAGGTGTGCGGAGTGAGCGTGGCTCTAATTCCCCATACAGGTGTGCGGAGTGAGCGTGGCTCTAATTCCCCATACAGGTGTGCGGAGTGAGCGTGGCTCTAATTCCCCACACAGGTGTGTGGAGTGAGCGTGGCTCTAATTCCCCACACAGGTGTGCGGAGTGAGCGTGGCTCTAATTCCCTACACAGGTGTGTGGAGTGAGCGTGGCTCTAATTCCCCACACAGGTGTGCGGAGTGAGCGTGGCTCTAATTCCCCACACAGGTGTGCGGAGTGAGCGTGGCTCTAATTCGCCCAGATTTGTTGACAGTGTTTTCACCACTTACAGCTGCCACAGTCAATGGCACATTTCCACATCACACTGGCTTTATATAGACCACCACCTGCCATGAATCAACAACAGCTTCTTGTAGCTTGTGATGTTTTTGTTAATGGCATTGCTATAAAAGGCCTTTGTCAATTAGCTGGAGGATTTATGAACGTGATTCACATAATATCCTCCCTGCTTTTTTTGCATGAACACTGCAAATGCAGTTAGGGAAATTATGCCGATGTATGCACAGATACCAGAGGTGCACAAAGTCAAAACCAATAGCTTCTTGACTGCATGTGCCCTCAATGATTGCTTTGAAAATGCCACTGTTTTGACTGTGTGTGCGTTTCCAGTGCTTTTCCAGGAGATAATCCCTGAGTGAGCTTATCTACCCCCGTGTCAGTTGCATTCTATAACCCCTAGAGGGCACCCAGGGCTGTTCTCTGAACAATTATCTGAGGGGACCATCTGAACAGATGAACTTGATTTTTTTCTGAAGAACATCAGCAGATATTTGACAGTGAAGGATGGGGGAAGTATTAGCTTGCGTATCAGTTACCGTGCGTGCAAACTGATACGATGTCACTGGCCCTTAGTAGGGAGACGGGTGTATGTCTCACCAGTTTCTCACGGTAAAAAGAGAAGACGCAACGAGGCTTCTTAGCGCTGGTGGCGCAAGCGTGCGTGTTTGAATTGTAGCACCGAAGCTGTGGGGCAGCAGTGTTCAGCGTTCGGCAGCGAGCTTTGGAGCCGCCAGCGTGATGAACGTGACGAGGAGAAACCGCCAGCGGGGAGGCGGAGCCAAAGGGATCCCGACCCCTCCAGCCACAGATCCCATGAGTCAATCAGCCAGCCCTGGACACAAGACCCGAACCGCCTGGCCGCTCGACCGCCACGGGGCCGCACGGGAGCACCAAAAAACGGTCCCGCCTCCCCTCCCCGTCGCGTTCCAGAGGCTCTGTGGGACGTGCAGGACCAGGACGCGGAGCTCTTGGGACCCTCCGGGGGGAGAGCTGGTCACCGATAGGGTAGCTGCTCCCACACTGGGGTTCATGAGGAACCCGCTCTCTCCCGAGAACGCCAGGCGTGCACGTAGTGGAGATCGCGTAGCGGTCAGGCAAACAAAATAAATCCCCGGTGAAGCTGCGGGGTGCAGCCCCGCTCCGTGACCTTGAGAATTCTCCTCAGCGGGATGTGGAGAAGCTGCTGCCCGATCTCTGAACTTTGACACCGACGCGCGAAGACTCTCCTCAGCAGCCGTTCCCCACGGCCGCACGCTCCTGTTCCGCAATGATTTCCAACAGCAAGGAGAAAGCACCTTGCCGGCAGGCACAGTAGAATCCGAGTTTCAGGAGCAATTTTTGTTCCATTAGCCTCATACATGCATGCTCCCATGTAAAACTAATGTAGGTGTGAACCCCAACACTGGCGCTGTCTGTTGGTCTGAACCCCAACACTGGCGCTGTCTGTTGGTCTGAACCCCAACACTGGCACTGTCTGTAGGTCTGAACCTCAACACTGGCGCTGTCTCCAGAGACTTCATAGCCTCATACATGCTCCCATGTAAAAATTCATGAGGAAAAAAAAATATATAAAAAAATTTTAAAAAAAGATCAGAAGTTTTCATGGACTGAATATGTTGTGAATATATTTCCCTTCTGCACACTTTATGAACATGTGCGTTTGATGATAACAATAAATCGGCTTTTGCCTTCCTGGAAGCAGCCTAGTTCTTGTTGTTTTTTTTTTTCCACCAGCCTTGTGGGCTACAGTATGTTACATAATCGCACGGTGAAAAATGTTCAGAATTTCATATGGAATTTAAATTAGAATCCCAGGGATATGATATCTAAGTGTGCATGGATTTTTTAAAGACCAGTCAGCGTGTTTACTCTTTATTAAAAAACCACTCCTGTTTCGATTTTGCAAGGTGTGTGGCCGAGGGGAGAAGACAAAAATATAGCTGGTTTGGAATAATGGCCTCATCTGTGTGTCTTCAACTGAATGACGAAGGCGTTGCTCTGAAGCATCTTTTCCCCCCTTATAGAACAGACAATACATTTCAATACAATTTTCTTAATAATACAAATAAATGAAGAATGCCTCCGCACATTATTTCCTTTTTTGTGCACCGGAATTTTTACCGGACCTGTACAGACTCGGACCCCTAAGTGAGGACAGCTTGTGGTTAGAGACAAAGTCCACCATCTTCATCACATTGTCACCTTGCAACAAGCACGTTTCATTGAGGGAGGGGGGAGGGGGGAGGGGCCCCCCCCCCGGCGCTCGGAGCGTCAGAGCACACGGCGACATGTCAGCTCAGAGGGCCGTTAAAAGTCCATTAGCGGATGACTAACGCTCATTCATGACCGTTCTGGAGCAGCCGGGCTGGCGCAGCTGTTGAGCGGAAGCTCTCTCACGTCGGCGTTTTGCCGCCTCGGGAAACCTCTCTCGCACGCGTCCACGGACCAGGGGCAGGTACGTACAGCGCGGGCAGCACAGACCAACACGCGGAACGGTCGTCGTGTAAAAGCTCGACTGAAAGGCGCGGCAGTGCTGGGCCGTGATCTACAAACAGTGACTATAAAGAGCTGAGCTTGTAGTTACCGGACCTGGGTTTGCTTTTTTTTTTTTGGGGTCAAATACTTTTCTGTGCTCTATTGATCTTGCCTGGAGCATTTGAGCCTGCTAGGAGGGGCATATGGGTGGTGTTTACACTTTTGGGATTATTTAATTTGTTCCAATACACCAGGAAAGCTTAGTCAAATGCAGAAAAGTATTTGAATCCAAAACAAATAGTATTTGAACCCAGGTCTGGAAGTTACGGACTTTGAATGCCAGGCAGTGGGGCACTTCCGTTGTACCCACTAAAGCAGCCATGTACCCAGCCGGAATTTCTGCAGTAAATATTTGGCGAAATGAACATATGAAAACTATGTGAAAAATGTTAACTGTTGTAAATTCCATGAATATGCACAATGGGTAGGAACATGCACAGTGAAATACTGGTGACTGACATCACCCACAGTTTGGCTTTGTGTGTGTTTTATGGGGTGAGTGGGCCTAATGAGCACACTGGGAGGTACCCTGATCCTAAATTAGCGCTGGAATTGGGAGCAGGGGTCTCCCTTGGCTATGGAGTAGGGACATTCATAATTTAAGGAGGCCCCTCATTGTGCAGCTAGGCCCAGGCCCTGACAAGGACACTGCCTGGTACAAAAGGACGCCATTTCGTCCCCACGTCCGTGAAAATGGTAGCCCTGACTACCAGCGTCTATGAGCTGGAGCAATAAGAAAAACCCACGCATTATGTGTAAAATCCAGGGGTCAGAAAGTAAAAGTCCTGCCGTGTGTTTCTTCCACCCGTGAACTCAACCAGCTGATTTCACTAATTAGTTCTACCAGCTGGCTGAAGAATTGTGCTAATTAGCAAATCCAGGCATTGGAGCAAAATACTGAGGACTTTTACTTTCCGAACCTGGATTTTACAGCTCTGCTGTTCTGCCATTTGTCTCGCCATCTCTCACCAATCTAACGGCAAACACAACTACGCACAGGTGCGGCTCATAAGGACGAGACTTCTTCTCTTGTTCCAATTCTTCATTAGTATGGTGCATCTGATAATTACGCTGGGAGTAGGGGCAATGAGTGTCCCGCGAGACGCGAACGACAGGCTATTGCACACGCATGGGCGTTTCCTCCTGCAACGGAGCTTAAAAGGCTTTTACAGAGAGAGAGAGAGGGGCGCGACTTCCAAGAAAAAATATGAACCCTTTTCATCCCCCCGTGCCTGTTTTCCAGACGAAACTGGCCTCTGGTGTCAGGTTAATGTGTTAATGCCGTGAGATTAGAGGCCCTCGGCGAGCGCGGACGTGTTCGTCCACTGCTGCGTCCGTCCCTGGCGTGCTCTTTGACGGAGAGCGCTGCACGGGCACCGCTCTGTACGTCAGCGAAACGAGCCTGCCGACGAATGGCCGAAAGACCCGAGAGGTGAGCGTAAGCCCCGCCCCCCGCTTACTCACCTAATCGCTCTCGTCGAAACCCTTATGGCTGCCTCCCTGAGGTGCCGTATCTTATTGAATGCTAATCCCCCACATCGCACGGTAAGATAAAGGCATTAATACAAGAAAACAACAGAAAGAAAACGGCGGTTAGCCAGGAAAGGGGACAGGTAATGCTACTGTTGTGAGTTATACAAAAATCTCAAAATTCTATCACAAAATACTGGCGTGGGTTTAAAAACGGGTCTGTTGGCCTCGAAGGAGTTAAACGGCCATAAATACACGGCCGGCTGCACTCTCGTTACAGTCCACAAGAGGAATGAGCCACTTCCAGCCTTTTAATTCTTTGTTTTACAGGGGGTGGGGGGGGGGGGGGGGGTGTCCCTACAGAACCAGCATTAATGGGATATGGAACTGCAGTAAAAGAATGGTCCAATCTGTGTGGACCCCAGACTGGTGAAGGGGGGAGGGGGCTAATCTTGTCAGAACCAGCACCATGCGTGGCGGCCAGCTGGGAGATGCACGGCAGCCATTTTGCTCCAGAATGCTCACCGTACATCAGCTGAAGCGAACAGAGCAGAGGTCGCTTAGCGGATTCTCCACCTTACCTTCCAGCAGGTCTCTCGCCAGACCAGGTTCTGCCCCTGTGGACCGAACGAAGTCTGACAGGACCGCGTCCATGTCCAGAGTCATGTGACCATGTGGATATGCTGCCCAGCGAGCAGCCGTAGCCTCTGTGGTCGCCAGGCTTTTACTTGGTCATCTGCAAAGAGAGGAGGGCGGGAGAGACGGTCAGCTGCACAGCTAAACACACACACACGCACACACACACCAACAAATGCACACGCATACATGCGCGCACAGCACAGTTGCACACACCCCAACAAACACACATGCACACACACACACACACACACACACACACACACACCAACAAGCACACACATATGCACACACATGCACACACAATCATATGCACATACACACACACAGACCAACAAACACACACGCACACACCAACAAATGCACACACATACACACACACACACACACATACACCCCAACAAACACACATGCACACACACACACACACACACACACCAACAAACACACACGCATACACACACAAACAATCACATGCACATACACACCAACAAACACACACACATGCACACACAAATCATATGCACATACACGCACATAGACACACACACACACACACACACACACAAACCAACACATCACAAGGGAGTGCAAAGCACTATGCACTAGCTAAATAAAATATCAAAGAATCTTACATTATCTCAAGTGCGTTTTGGGTTGTTCACTGATGAATCATACCTAATAATATATAACCTTATGCAGTCTGAGCTGAAAAATTACTCACTTTCCTCCCATTTTCAATACGAGTATCTCCCCAGTGTCTTTCACACCTGTACCCCACATTCACAACATTCTCCACCCACATTCTACCAGCCAGGCCTCCACAGCTACTGTGACTGAGCACAGTACAGTTAGCCCAGCTGGTAAAGGGTCTGAGCCCAGTACAGTTAACCCAGCTGGTAAAGGGTCTGAGCCCAGTACAGTTAGTAATAATAATAATACATTCAATTTTTATAGCGCTTTTCTAGATACTCAAAGTGCTTTACAGTTTAAAATTACACACAGTAAAATAATTTAATAAGTAATTAATAAAATAAATAAAATAAAAAATAAAATAATTAAGACAGATAAAAAAGGAGTATAATTTAAAATTTGAGTCCTGGGATAGAGGGGAGGATGTTTAACAGGGGAAAGCCAGTTTGAAGAGGTGGGTCTTGAGAGCCTGTTGGTAAAGGGTCTGAGCCCAGTACAGCTAGCCCAGCTGGTAAAGGGTCTGAGCCTAGAACAGTTAGCCCAGCTGGTAAAGGGTCTGAGCCCTGTACAGCTAGCCCAGCTGGTAAAGGGTCTGAGCCCAGTACAGCTAGCCCAGCTGGTAAAGGGTCTGAGCCCAGTACAGTTAGCCCAGCTGGTAAAGGGTCTGAGCCCAGTATAGCTAGCCCAGCTGGTAAAGGGTCTGAGCCTAGTACAGTTAGCCCAGCTGGTAAAGGGTCTGAGCCCAGTATAGCTAGCCCAGCTGATAAAGGGTCTGAGCCTAGTACAGTTAGCCCAGCTGGTAAAGGGTCTGAGCCCAGTACAGCTAGCCCAGCTGGTAAAGGGTCTGAGCCCAGTACATTACATTACATTACATTATAGGCATTTAGCAGACGCTCTTATCCAGAGCGACTTACACAACTTCTTATTACATTTATCCATTTATACAGCTGGATATATACTGAAGCAATTCAGGTTAAGTACCTTGCTCAAGGGTACAATGGCAGTGTCCTACCTGGGAATCGAACCTGCAACCTTTCGGTTACAAGTGCAGTTCCTTAACCATTATCCCGCCACTGCCGAGTACAGTTAGCCCAGCTGGTAAAGGGTCTGAGCCCAGTACAGTTAGCCCAGCTGGTAAAGGGTCTGAGCCTAGTACAGTTAGCCCAGCTGGTAAAGGGTCTGTTCCACAGTTCTGCGGGCACGGTTTGCCCTCAGGGGCTTCTGACCCCTGCTGACAGCCATTTTGTATCCTTGGTAGTGCTGGAGAATCCAACTGTTATATTTCTGTGGTTGTTAAAACTTTTTCTAAGACAAGGACAATAATGTCCCTCAGGAACAAGGCACCCTCAACCCACTGTGCCCAGAGGTCAATGGAGCCACTGTGGGTGTAAAGAAATGGGAAAACGTGAAATGATACGACAATGTCTTCTGCGGCTCCTCATGTGCTAGAACAGCATACCTCCCACTTACTAAACTTACTAACGCTTACCTGCATCCAGAATGTACCTGAGCTGACCAGAGATGCGGACAAAACATAAAAGAGAGACAAGGATATAGAGAGAGACAGAGAGAGCAAGTGGGGGGGAAGTAAGAGGGAGAGTAATGAAGAGAAACAGACAGTGGCAAGGACTCAGAGAGAGAGAGATAGATATAGAGAGAGGGACCTCAAGAGAAAAAGGCAAAAAGAGAAACAGAGACAAAGAGTAAGAGCAAGAGAGAACGAGAAATGTGTGTGTGTGTGTGTGTGTGTGAGAGAGAGAGAGAGAGAGAGAGAGAGAGAGAGAGTGAGAGCCCTTGTCTGGAAGCAGTGCAGCGCACCATGCTCTTGCACACGTCCTATCACCCCCCCTCTCTTATACGCTGGCGACAGCGCCGGCACACTAATGATCTCCAAAGAGCTGCAGCCGCCAAACATGCTGCTCATCTCACTTCCTGCGTGGCACACACTGCCGTCTCTCTCTCTTCTGGACCCCACACTTCCGTCTCTCTCTTCTGGACCCCACACTCCCGTCTCTCTCTCTTCTGGACCCCACACTTCCGTCTCTCTCTTCTGGACCCCACACTGCCGTCTCTCTCTCTTCTGGACCCCACACTCCTGTCTCTCTCTCTTCTGGACCCCACACTCCCGTCTCTCTCTCTTCTGGACCCCACACTTCCGTCTCTCTCTTCTGGACCCCACACTGCCGTCTCTCTCTCTTCTGGACCCCACACTCCTGTCTCTCTCTCTTCTGGACCCCACACTTCCGTCTCTCTCTTCTGGACCCCACACTCCCGTCTCTCTCTCTTCTGGACCCCACACTTCCGTCTCTCTCTTCTGGACCCCACACTGCCGTCTCTCTCTCTTCTGGACCCCACACTCCCGTCTCTCTCTCTTCTGGACCCCACACTTCCGTCTCTCTCTTCTGGACCCCACACTGCCGTCTCTCTCTCTTCTGCACCACACATTGCTGTCTCTCTCTCTTCTGGACCCCACACTCCCGTCTCTCTCTCTTCTGGACCCCACACTGCCGTCTCTCTCTCTTCTGGACCACACACTGCTGTCTCTCTCTCTCTTCTGGACCCCACACTCCTGTCTCTCTCTCTTCTGGACCCCACACTCCCGTCTCTCTCTCTTCTGGACCCCACACTGCCGTCTCTCTCTCTTCTGCACCACACACTGCCGTCTCTCTCTCTTCTGGACCCCACACTCCCGTCTCTCTCTTCTGTACCCCACACTCCCCTCTCTCTCTTCTGTACCCCACACTCCCCTCTCTCTCTCTTCTGGACCCCACACTCCTGTCTCTCTCTCTTCTGGACCCCACACTCCCGTCTCTCTCTCTTCTGGACCCCACACTCCCTCTCTCTCTCTTCTGGACCCCACACTCCCTCTCTCTCTCTTCTGGACCCCACACTCCCGTCTCCCTCTCTTCTGGACCACACACTGCTGTCTCTCTCTCTCTTCTGGACCCCACACTCCCATCTCTCTCTCTCTTCTGTACCCCACATTCCCATCTCTCTCTCTTCTGGACCCCACATTCCCGTCTCTCTCTCTTCTGGACCCCACACTCCCTCTCTCTCTCTTCTGGACCCCACACTCCCGTCTCCCTCTCTTCTGGACCACACACTGCTGTCTCTCTCTCTCTTCTGGACCCCACACTCCCATCTCTCTCTCTCTTCTGTACCCCACATTCCCATCTCTCTCTCTTCTGGACCCCACATTCCCATCTCTCTCTCTTCTGTACCCCACATTCCCATCTCTCTCTCTTCTGGACCCCACATTCCCATCTCTCTCTCTTCTGTACCCCACATTCCCATCTCTCTCTCTTCTGGACCCCACACTCCCTCTCTCTCTCTTCTGGACCCCACACTCCCATCTCTCTTCTGGACCCCACACTTCCGTCTCTCTTCTGGACCCCACACTTCCGTCTCTCTTTTGAACCTCACACTTCCGTCTCTCTTCTGGACCCCACACTGCCGTCTCTCTCTCTTCTGAACCCCACACTTCCATCTCTCTTCTGGACCCCACACTCCCATCTCTCTCTCTTCTGAACCCCACACTTCCATCTCTCTTCTGGACCCCACACTCCCATCTCTCTCTCTTCTGAACCCCACACTTCCATCTCTCTTCTGGACCCCACACTTCCATCTCTCTCTCTTCTGTACCCCACATTCCCATCTCTCTCTCTTCTGGACCCCACACTCCCATCTCTCTCTCTTCTGAACCCCACACTTCCATCTCTCTTCTGGACCCCACACTTCCGTCTCTCTTTTGAACCTCACACTTCCGTCTCTCTTCTGGACCCCACACTGCCGTCTCTCTCTATCTCCTGGACTCCGCGTCCTTTTTAAACTACTCCTCGAGAGCAGAGAGCCACACAGCTGGAGCTAAATATCTGCCTCTTATCTGTGCGTTCTGAACGAAGCCATACCTATTTTAACAAACAAAAGGTCACACAAATTCTGCTCCGCAACAATCGCATAACCGCTCCAGCTGTTTGGCCATCGCTTATCCAGAAGGAACACGGGCATGAAAGGAATGCCTTAAACAGATTGGCGAGTCGGCTACTCGTGCAGTGATTTTTCTGTCGTGCCACATCAGAGCGCTGGCGGCTGGCAGCACGGCAGGGTACACAGCGATCCGGAGTATTTTTATCGCCAGGAGCGCAAACCTCCATCAGACACGGAACACCGCTCCGTCCGGCCCGTCCGGGCCTGGAATCTGGCACCCCCGCCCCCCGCCCCCCCGTCCTGCCAGGGCTCTCGCCATCCAAACGCACATCTCTCTGGCACTCAAAATCAGCACAAATTTAATCACTCGCACATTAGCGTTTCCCACTCACAACCTGAGTGCTCACATCATAGGAATGCCTTGAAGTCTGACGGGCCGGATACATTCATCTGCCTGAAGATACGCATGGCGGAACTGATATTACTGCAATTACTCACATGGGCCAAGGCAAGCTGGCAGCAGTGCTGTGCGGTGGTTAAGGAGTAGGTCTAGGTCTGCATTGGGTCTCGGTCTGCATTAGGTCTAGATCTGCAGGTCTGAGTGGCTGGTGAGGCACAACAACACTCACATGGTACACAAACTGAATTGCTGCAGTATATTATATCCAGCTGTGTAAAATGGATACCAGGTACTGTACAAGGTGGTGTAAACCGCCCTAGGTTTTAACCCAAGTGAGGTTCAGGTCAGATGTGAGATTTTTGACGATTCTGGACGAGGGGCTCAACAGCTGGGCAACATTTCAAACAATCAGGCTCACAGCCAGCCATTTGGCCACAGATGAGGACAGTCAATGGGGGCATTGTGGTGTGTGTCCCATTCCTCAAATCCAACTGACAACAAAAGAGCTCTTTGGTGTGCTTGATGTGAGTGTCACAAACATTCACAGATAACTGTAGTTATCTTTAAAAAGTGGTATGGCGTCCCGCTGTAACATACAGCTATCTATAGCTCACTGTGCAAAAAATGCTGCATCCTTTGTCTTACGTGATCGATGGCATACATCATATGTAGCGGTGACTTCTAAAAGTCTCAGTTTATGACAAAACCAGTGTATTAAAGTGTCGTTTTATCAAAGAGCGTACATTCTTTCGGGTGGCATCAAAGCCATTATTTTGCGATAGATTCTTCATGTTCCAATCCAAACAGTACATGCTTTTTAAAAAGAATATGTGTAGCTTTCATTCCAATTCCCCCCTCCACATATCCCACATACTGGCTTGTATCATTTTGAAACAAACTGTCACTTAGCAGCAAGAGAAATGTCTTTGTTGAGAACAAAAATAAATTATTACATGTGTAATTGATTCAGAAGCTCTGCATGTTAAAATACCAGGCAGGTTTAGGTGACCTATATACTGCAGGCAGTTAGCATTGTGTTGTATGGGTGCAGTGTGTCTTTTCCATAAGAAATGGAGGAGTGGATGTACTCTAGCCATTACAAGCAAGACCGAAGCGCCACTTCGCAGGAGATTCAATATGGCATTGCATTTTTATAAAGTTTTTTAAAAATTATTGTACCATTTATCATACTTTAACCTAGTTATTTCAGAGCTAATTCCAGCATTAGAGAAACAAGAGAACAGCGCCAGGAAAACTAATTTCCCCCAAAAACTGACTCCTTAATGAGTGTCAGAAATATGGACTTTGAATTATGGGGGAAAAATTTTTTATTTTACAAAATTCTCTTTGTCTCTGTTTGCACTTTCACTTTGGAATCTGACAAATATATAATCCCACAGTATACAGGCCCTTGAAGAAAGGAAAGGGTAGAGACACAGAATGATCACCCCTGGCTCTTCCTAACAACAGCATTATATGACTGGATCCAGGCATTTCCATTCACACCAAAAATACAAATAGAAATGCCTAGATCCAGCCACATAATGCTAGCAAAGCTCATCTTAAGTTGAGACATCTTCCATCGCAGCAGAGGCGGCAATCGTTGCAGAAACCGTTAGTCACTCAAAGGAAACGCTTAATTCAAGCCGTTTCCCAGTAGCCCAAAGAGTAGCCTTTGTGAGAGGTGGAGGTGGTAGGACTCAGCGATTCCTTCGAGCTGCGCGTGTGGCCTGTGGCACAATGCTAAAAGCAGGCGTAAGTAGAGCCTCGCGTATCAGGGTTAATCTCCCAAGGAAGCCAGGCCGCTTCACGGTTAACACGGCCTGGTCACAAAACCGGCAGCTTTGCCAAGGAGGGCTAACTCGATAACAAACCGCCTCTTCCGCCTGGTCAGCTAGAACCAAAAGCTAGCGCGCGCCTAAGGAGAAGACGCGCTCGTAAGAAGATTAAAGAAAAGGATGATAAATGAAGTCAGGGGCAGGCACAGTGTTCTCTTGGCCACGTGCGCTGGAAAAAACCACACAAGAGCCCCCATGTGACAACAATTAGAAGGCTTCTTGGAGAGTCTGCAGTGCAGAGCTAATCCATAATTAAGTGTCTCCTTGTCCTCGCTCATCAATCAATGCCCGTGCCGCTGATGTTTATCTGGCCTTGATCGCTGGAGCCACAGTCGCAAGCTGACCGGTCTGGAGCGGGCGGGACGGGGCGGGGCGGGGCTGGGCTCTGGGGCTGCGTCGGCGCGCATGAAACCGCTGGCCGCTGGGCTATCGCATGCACAAAGTACCTTGTGGCTGGCTGTTGCATTGCACATGAAACGTAGTGATTTTTTAGGTTAGTCAGGGAAGGGTATTGTAACACATTTTATAGCCAAAGAACTGGCAAAAAAAGAGTTTAAACATTTATTTGAGGACTTCTTGACCCTCCCAAAAGGAGTTAAACTGGTATAAGACAGTCACTGACTGCAGTACAATGAGGGGGAAGCCATTCCCTCACACTGTCTGAGAGTGGTGGGGAACCCCCTACTGGTTTCCCCGCTATAAAAATACACATTACAGTCTATTGCACTGCTGCTATAAACCTTTATATATAGCTTTTTACTTTATAAAGTAACATTGTTTGAATCGACACAGACACTACAAAGGATAACACCAACAACACTGGACCCTTTTTCATACTTGAAAGACCGCATACGTCAACCAATGTCAGTGATGAAGGAGAGCGTATGTGTTCCACGTTCTGCATACGTGTTTCACAGTTGTCAGTGATGAAGGAGAGCGTATGTGTTCCACGTTCTGCATACGTGTTTTACAGTTGTCAGTGATGAAGGAGAGCGTATGTGTTCCACGTTCTGCATACGTGTTTTACAGTTGTCAGTGATGAAGGAGAGCGTATGTGTTCCACGTTCTGCATACGTGTTTTACAGTTGTCAGTGATGAAGGAGAGCGTATGTGTTCCACGTTCTGCATACGTGTTTTACAGATGTCAGTGATGAAGGAGAGCGTATGTGTTCCACGTTCTGCATACGTGTTTTACAGTTGTCAGTGCTGAAGGAGAGCGTATGTGTTCCACGTTCTGCATATGTGTTTTACAGTTGTCAGCGATGAAGGAGAGCGTATGTGTTCCACGTTCTACATACGTGTTTTACAGTTGTCAGTGATGAAGGAGAGCGTATGTGTTCCACGTTCTGCATACGTGTTTTACAGATGTCAGTGATGAAGGAGAGCGTATGTGTTCCACGTTCTGCATACGTGTTTTACAGTTGTCAGTGATGAAGGAGAGCGTATGTGTTCCACGTTCTGCATACGTGTTTTACAGATGTCAGTGATGAAGGAGAGCGTATGTGTTCCACGTTCTGCATACGTGTTTTACAGATGTCAGTGATGAAGGAGAGCGTATGTGTTCCACGTTCTGCATACGTGTTTTACAGATGTCAGTGATGAAGGAGAGCGTATGTGTTCCACGTTCTGCATACGTGTTTTACAGTTGTCAGTGATGAAGGAGAGCGTATGTGTTCCATGTTCTGCATACGTGTTTTACAGATGTCAGTGATGAAGGAGAGCGTATGTGTTCCACATTCTGCATACGTGTTTTACAGATGTCAGTGATGAAGGAGAGCGTATGTGTTCCACATTCTGCATACGTGTTTTACAGATGTCAGTGATGAAGGAGAGCGTATGTGTTCCACATTCTGCATACGTGTTTTACAGTTGATGGGGATCGCGAGGACACGGGGCGGGGCCACTTACGTTCCGTTTATTTACTGTGGGGTTTTGAGCTGCCTCCTCGCGGGCATGGCGGTCTCTGTCGTCAGGGTGCACTCTTTAGTCCATCGTCTCACAGCCGAGGGTGATATGGCACGGAGGACAGTCCCTGTGTGGCCTGAAATACATGGGGAAGAAATGATGATTATAAAGACCGTTACCGCTAAATGATTAATTTATTATTATTATTATTATTATTATTATTATTATTATTATTATTAATAATAATAATAATAATAATAATAATAATAATAATAATAATAATAATAATAATAATAGCTACTAATTACCCGCTTATTGAAATGAGTATATACATAGCCTCATATTCCTCAGTAAATATCCATTGGATAATCTGTAAAATGGCTTTATTAAAGCAAAATACAGAACTATTTCAAATTGTAATATAAGGCTGAGGAACACAGGAAACTCAGCTATTCGATGAAACAATACATGCCACAGATGGGCTGGTTTGTGTGAAGATTCCTCGCGCCGCACAGCTGCCGATGTGCTGCTGCTGCTGAATCTTCCCTCGTCTAACTTCTCCCACAAAAGGACAGAAGCCGGTGAAGGCAGAATGCGAATAGTGAATGAAATCCGAATCAATGAAAAGTCGTTACTGCATAATTCATCTGACAGCCGTCATGCTAGGGGAGGGCGCGACCTTGCAGTAAAAGACTAGCGGAGGTTGCTAGCTCATTAGCTGCCTCAGTGGAAACGACGAGAGGGTGGAGGGAAGGAGTGGAGACGCACCGCCGTGGAAGGGAAACTTCAGTGGGTAGGTGTCGCCCGGGCATCAATCGGGGCTATTCGTAAAAAGTAAAGCCACAGGAAGTGGTCGATAGACGCCGCCCCGCCTAAACACGATTACTTTCATCTACACAGCGTTGGTACTGGTAGACACGGGGGCAGTCTTCCAGCCTCAAAAGCCATGTGTGAAAATATCTCTGGGTCCTATTTATAATTCAGAGCCAGAAACAAGAATGTGACATATGTAAAACGGTGTACATCTTTTTTCCATTGGGGGAGTTGGGAATTAATGCCACCGTCTTCAGTGAATAACATATTAACTTTGTATATCGAGGGCATGCTGAGCACAGTGAGGAGAACAGTCACGGCAGGATGAGGTGAGCCCATCGGAGAGTTGGCACCACAACAAGCACATCTGTAAGAAACGGCCCAGTGCGCAAAAGCCGGAATCGAGACGTTGAGAGGGGTGGAAATCTAGGTCGAGAGACGTTTTGACATAAACGGACAAGGTTAACCCCGATACGGTTCAGGTTTTTACCCGGATATAGCCAGGCTACGTTCGAGTCGGCTGGAAAACTTTCACTTTTCAACCAAATGGAGCTGGGTATTCGCCTGAACGCCTAGACGGCATTTCACAGATTTTTTAGCACAAAAAATGTTCACTGGCGGAAGGATCAGGACATGGGGAGAGGGCCCAACCACTCAAATAATATTTACTCGTAGCAAAAATATATGGTGTTGTGCCGTTGTACTCCAGGAAAGAAATTAACCAGGAAGGTGGAATTGCAAAAGGGAGACACAATCTGGTCCAATTATACCAATTTTGATCCAACAATTTAGATGTTATGAGAGCACTGGAGTCATGTGTCCCCGCCATTCCTTAAGGTTATAGTCACATAGCACCACTGTACTGTTTAATGAAATACACACACACTGCACAAATACCATCAGGCAAACAAATTCTGTTACGCACACACACCTCTGGGTTCATTCTTTGCAGTAGTTCAGTATTTTGCGGGCTATGAAAAGCCGAGAGCTTGACTGTAGCCTCGTCTTCATCGGGCTTCACGCGTGGCGTACCCCACAATCGGCGAGAGCCAAATGCCTCGTCCTCATTAAGACACAGTTGGGCCCGTCTACCAGCGGCCCGATCACCGCCATCCATCCATCACAGCTTTACCACCCAGCAGGACCTCGTTCCACAACATTCACAGCGCCGTAACACTCAAGATGCATTCAGTATGCTTTTACTTAAGCGCACACGCGCTAGAAGCGGCTAAATCATTATAAATCTACCAGGTTACGTAAATTTACAGGAATCTCTGTAAGAGCCGGCGGCCTGGTGCTTGTTTTTTCAGCTGGCGGTAACGTGGCGATGGCAGTGCCGTTTCTGCGCGCACCGTGGGCTTGCGGGACCACCTGCGGTGGAAATGGCGTGCTTTGTCGAGCAGAGGCTGCAGCTGGGCCCTTGAAGTGAATCCCTTCTTGTGTTTCCAGTCAAATTTCTAAACGTATACAGTTCACCCTCTGCTGACGTAACACGGGCATCAATGACTCAGTCAGGGGAGAAAAAAAACCGCCTGTTTGACAGGTGTTATCACAACAAGGCTGTTGTGATGGAACATTCCAGACTGCAGCATAAGGAAGTGATTTTTGCAACCTACAGTACTACATGTACACAGCCCTGCATGCACATTTTAGACCAGAGGTGAATTAGATTGTTTAGCGTAACTTCTCTCCTTGGGATCAAATATCTCATTTAACTGGTCTCTCTCTCTCTCTCTCTCTCTCTCTCTCTGTCTGTCTGTCTGTCTGTCTGTCTCTGTCTCTCTCTCTCTGTTTGTCTGTCTCTCTCTTTGTCTCTCTCTCATCTTTCACATACACACACTTTCTGATGATAAGTGGGAGACAGGATGTGTTAATATTATTTTACATTATATTGCATCAAACAGGAAATGACTCAACAACTCGAAGCCATTATCCAAACAGTGCACTCTCAATTCAGAATTCACACACTCTCATCCAGTCGTGTGGTATGCTGTCTGAGCATGTGACCTCAGCCATTCTGAGGGGAAACATTCACTCTGACTACCTGCTAGACTGTGACTGCAGGCCATTCTGTGCACAGTTTCCCTCAACACAATCCAATCAAAGTCCCAGGAAAAGAAAGATCAGCCAGTCCAGCATTCAATCCCTGCACACCTCAACCGTGTATGACTCCGTAAACTAATGTTTAACCCTGGCATGTACAAACCAGTACAAATCATAGCTTATGATTTCAGGAATGCCAATTTGCTGCCCGTTCTTGGTGCCAGCCTCGGCGAGCCGTCGACAGGAAGTTAACAAAACCAGCAGCAGAAACCAAAGCAAAGCGTTGTTCTCTTCATGACACACCCTTCCCCCTGAATTCTGTGTACTGTGGGTACAGAAACGGATATTCGCGAGCAAAGACCAGCAAGAAAAAAGGAAAATAAAAGGATGCTGGGTAAGTGAAAACAACAGGCTACCCGCAGGCCAGGATACAACTCAGCCCGGTTGCCAGACTCACATTACTCTCACTGCCATCAAGCGCTGCTTCTCAAGGAGAGAATAAATGCGCTATAAACCACTCAACGGCACCTGGGCCTTTCAGGTAGTCACCATGGTGCGTCAACGGGGTTTTATTTCTTCAGACTCATACGTAGGTACACGGCAGTATTCGCTGTATTTCCTCTGACTTTTCTATTATTGTTGCCATTTTGAGAGGTCATTATCTCGAAGGCTCCCAGGTCACCGGACCTCTTCACACACAATGAGATTTTGCCGTATGGGTGGACCAGAACCCCAGCCAACCTCAGTAAAGCAAATTCTTCCCCTTAGAAAACAAGGTGCGTTTAAAAAAAAAATTGGGGTGGTAAGAAAACATCCGGATGTCATTTTCAGCTGCCACGTCAAATTTTGCTCCTCTGAGAAACTCAATTTTATGTCATTTCTACACCATAGTCATATAAACTAACACCGAATATTACTAGAAATGATGGATCCTTAGGGTTTGTAGCCATGTTAACTGATGCTCACCATTCAGGAAAAGTGTGTGTGGTACCATGAATTGACAGGTGTGGGGACGGTGAAGTTCAAGATTTCTCCCAGGTCCTAGCACCACTGCCCAAAATGCATTGAGGAATCTTTTTTTTTGTCGTGTCCTGCAGCAGCCAGAAGACATACAGTGCATCCGGAAAGTATTCACAGCGCTTCACTTTTTCCACATTTTGTTCTGTTACAGCCTTATTCCAAAATTGATTAAATTAATTTTTTCCCTCAAAATTCTACACACAACACCCCATAATGACAATGTGAAAAAAGTTTTTTTGAGATTATTGCAAATTTATTAAAAATAAAAAACTAAAATCTCTCATTTACATAAGTATTCATACCCTTTGCTTTAACGTATTTTTAAAGTATCATATTTCATATTTGGTCGCATATCCTTTACATGCTGTTACTTCCTGAAGTCTGTGACCATCAACATCAAAAAACTGTCGATATCTTATTTTCAGGTACTGTTACAAGCGATACTATAACCTCTCTGCATTTGAATGGATCTCTATGGAAATTGGGGGGTGAGACTAGATTCAGCTGTAAATTACACTGGTACAGTATGGAACACATGGCTGGCTAAATGGCTGTAAGTTATCAAGGGTCTGAGCTATCAAACGAGCCCCAAACCATCACTCTGTTGCCAGATATGGAGTAGATGTGGATGGATCACTTTAAGGGTTGTTTCTCCTGACTTTTTTCCCCATAGAGTTCTATAGGAAAATGAGTCCGGAGAAATAACCCTTGCAGTGATCCATCCACATCTACTCCATATCTGGCAACAGAGTGATGGTTTGGGGCTCGTTTGATAGCTCAGACCCTTGATAACTTACAGCCATTTAGCCAGCCATGTGTTCCATACTGTACCAGTGTAATTTACAGCTGAATCTAGTCTCACCCCCAATTTCCATAGAGATCCATTCAAATGCAGAGAGGTTATAGTATCGCTTGTAACTACCTGAAAATAAGATATCGACAGTTTTTTGATGTTGATGGTCACAGCCTTCAGGAAGTAACAGCATGTAAAGGATATGTGACCAAATATGAAATATGATACTTTAAAAATACGTTAAAGCAAAGGGTATGAATACTTATGTAAATGAGAAATTTTAGTTTTTTATTCTTAATAAATTTGCAAAAATCTCAAAAAACTTTTTTCACATTGTCATTATGGGGTGTTGTGTGTAGAATTTTGAGGGAAAAAATTAATTTAATCAATTTTGGAATAAGGCTGTAACAGAACAAAATGTGGAAAAAGTGAAGCACTGTGAATACTTTCCGGATGCACTGTACATAAACATGTGACGCCCACAGTTTGACCTCTACCCGCCACTGTTGCGTTAGCTGACTCAGCGTGAATTAGCCTCACTTAGCATAAAGCAGACCTGCTGCGATGGTTATAACAGGGAGAGCCACCCTGCCTGCCCTTGCGCTGTCTCTCCAGAGAGGGTTTCATCTATGAATGGCCTTGACTATGGAAGGGTCTTCAGTGATATTCACATAGGCGTTGTGTGTGTGCTGGGGAATTATGAAAGCGGCTCATGACTAGCACGGACGAAGCAGCATTTGACTTCGCCTCAAGGTTTACTGACGTAAGTTGGTGAGAACTATCTCCAGGTCACTTCTTAAGTGACTTCTGCTGAGGTTCGGCCCTGCCCCACCACACTGGCATAGAGATATGTGCCTCCATCAGTGCAGCCAGAGAGTATCCAGGGAAACGAGGTATCAGTGGACCCAGGCGTGACCAAACACAAGTACCAGAGGGTGCTTTATAAGTCTTCCAGCATTGGAATGGGGGGTAGGATGAAATACTCGCCCCTTGGAAACATGTAAAAAGTGTGTGAAAGTCTTCCTGCCAAGGTCAAATAAACCAGCACATGAGGGTTTTATGTTATATTTTACTTGAGCTCTCAAGACAGAATTCCTATCTCACCAATGAAATGCCTGTGGCAAAACTTGAGTGCATAATAAATAAACAATGAAGTGAATGAACCCTGTTTTCCAAACAAGGAGACAACTGGTTGTTACCTGATTGAGGGTAAAGAACGATGTTGTCTTTTGCATGTTTGCCTGCAGTTTCGCAGAGAATTACAGTATTTGCAGATGTCTTACAATGTCCTTTGTGCCAAAACTCCAGCCAAATTCTTGTTTCATAGAAAAAAATACCTTACAGATCCTTTAGAAACCCTCTGCGACAGCCCTGTGTGAGCTGTCTTCAGACAGGTGATAACTGTAGAAGAATAACTTCTAAGAAACTACCCTGAAATATCAGTGATGTGTGTGCTGGGAACAAGTTGGCATCCGATTTCTCAGCCGAGGAAATAAATCTCGTGCTCTAATCAAGTCGCTGCATGGTTACATTAATGCAGTAATACTTTTTTTGGATACAGTTCTGAAGGCTAATTAGCATTTGCCATCTCCTCGTCTGGTCCTAAGTAATCTGCAGAAGTTAGGTTACATCCTGTAACAAAACAAAAAAACTATTCAAAGCCACAGACTTAAGGAACTGAGTTTGTGCCCAATAGGTTGCAGGTTCAAATCAGGAGTGGGGCACTGCTGTTGCATCACTCAATCCAAGCACCTACATCAATAAAATGTCCTATAAACAGCCAACTGCACAGAAAGGATAACATATTAAGCTCTAAGCTGCGGTGATTGGTGTTATTTGCTGAGCAAATTAAATAAATAATGCAAAATCTCTCTCTGTGCAAGCAACTGCTAATGCAACTCTGTTTGTTTTCCTTTATCAGCTGTTCCTTTGCATAAAGACAAACCTCTTGTCCAGCACTGCAGCATTTGAAGTTAAATAGGGTTTTTTTCTTCCTTTTCTAGAATACAGCAGGACAGGAAATGGTCAGGAAGAGGGAACTGACGGGTTCCATGCCGGAGCTGAGCCACAATGGAAGCCGTTTCTAAAACACAGGATTAACACCGGCCAGTTCAGAGCATCTGCAGGTAAGCAACAGGAATCCTGCTAAAATGAGTGGCTTCCACACTTTGTAAAGCATGTGATTAGAGTGATGGTCCTTGCTGAATGGAAGGTTTTTAGTTACTGTTTATAAGATAATGAATATATCTTGACTCCCATTAGCATGTTTGTGTTTATCCTGAGATAACCCTAAATAATTGATTTTTATTGCTGAATATGATCAAGGAAGATCCGCTTGACTAATATTAAATAAACTGTTCATCCACCCTAAAAGTATAGGGTTGCAAGACCTGCTCTATAACTGCGGTATGCTGAGCAGATGGCCTTATTATCTTTATGAGAGCCAAAAAAGTTTTAAAAAATGGGACAATATCAAAAATATTTAGCAATGTACAAAAATGAGTTAGTAGCTACATGTTTTGTACTCAAAGGTTCAAGCCTCATACACATGAACCTGCACGTATCTGAAAAATACATTTGGATGGAAAAGTACAACACTGAATATAACACAAAGTCAAAAGCACGGCACAGTTAGCTTTGTCATCCAATCTGCACCGTCTCTGTAGCTCTCACTCACGCCCACCGTGTCCAACTGCACCAGAGAGCGCTGAGGACGTTCCTCACACTCCCCAGAATTTCCATATCAGCCAGCACCAATCCCTCCCCCCAGTGGCAGGCCAGTTGATTCTGAGCATGCAAAAGCTCAGGGGGAGGCAGAGCTAGCGCGCCCGCGCGCCCGCGGATGCAAACTCACGAGGGGCCCGCTCAACGGTCGCGGAAAACTCCTGGGGTTTCGGGGGAAACAGGCCGGGCCTTCCATCCCCCGGTGTGCCACAGTAATACCAGTCCTTCTTTCCCTCCTCCAGCTCAAACTCGGCTGAACGGTGCCCGACCGTGCACAACATTACTCCGACAACGGGCTCTTTCACATGATGGAGTCTGTATGGGCTCTCTGGACGGTGATGTACCCCACAGCCCAGCATTGAATTCTGACTGTGACGGGGGTGACCCTGGCCTGGGAGTTCCATAGGGGAGCAATTCACACAGCGGGACAATTTAAGGGGCCTTTCGGGTTGCCTGCGGAGGAAGGGTTGGAGTCCGGATGGTACTCCCTGCCTTATGTTTCAAATGTGACTGAAGCTATTGAAAATATTAGTGAGCTTGTTTTCTTGCAAAAGGCCGCAGGATTTCTCTACATTCGACAGTATGCTGGACGCATTCTGCGGGTGCTTCCCCCCCCTGTTTACGCCGCCCTCACACTGTGCAGTCTCACCAGTGGGCGGAGGATGTGAGTCACCCTTGACAAATATGGCCGTCCTACACAACAGTAAGAGCGAGCAGGCTGGTTGGCGATGAGAAGCAAAAATATTGTGAAAAAAGTAACTTGTAACAGCATGTCTCGCTCAACATCTAAGACATTCGTAACCTTTTTTGTGCAAGAAAGTCATCGCTCAAGAAAAGTGACTGGTAAATGGAAAGTTCTGTTGTGCAATCGTGGGGTTTAGACTTCAGACTGCATTCAATACCAAATTCTTCAAATGAATCATTTGCTAAATGGCAAAAATGGCTTTATTCCTGCATTACAATGTCTTTCCTGAACTTTTTATATATTTTAAAATTATGATGCGTCATGCATGAAGCAAAATTCTGGAAGCTCTTGCTGCAGCCGACCAATGGTCGGCCTCAGCAAACACATGTTCTCGTACTCAACCAATAACATCGTTGCCAGAAACCTCTCCTTTGCTCCTTATTGCCTGTTCTGCTGCTGCCGCCACCCCAGCTTCCACCTGTTGTTTGGATCTTCTCTATGTACTGGGGGTGGGTTTGTTATATATCCTGTTTAGTAGGGGAGATGTGTCGTGCTCCCTGTTTGATAGGTAGGGCACGCTGGTGCGTGCACTAGAAGTACCTAGAGCACATCCATTCAGTGCCAAATCAAAATAATTGTATATGCATTATACTTAAATTCATATATTCAATACATGAGTTGTCCTGATAGAAATATACTTACTCATTAGCCTTTGCTAAGCCAGTAATTATTAATAATCTCTTATGCGCCTCTCTCTCTCGCTCTTGCTCTCTCCTTCTCTCCCTCCCTCACACACACATACACACACAAGCATATGGATAACACTGAGCATTTGACAAGCAGATTGAAGGGTTTAGCACTGCTGTGTGGAGGCCTGTCATCAGGCAGAGCTATGCGACGGAACCGCGCGCGCGTTTCACGTGTGAACGGTGTGATATCGCTCCCTCATTCCTGCGAGTTCAACCCCATTTTAACCCAACGATGTGAAAGAGTCTGTCGGCTCTGCTGAGCAGAGCCGCGCAGAGCCGCTTTTTAAAGCCCATTTCACATTGTGTGTGTGTGTGTGTGTGTGTGTGTGTGTTGTGTGTGTGTGTGTGTGTGTGTGTGTGTGTGTGTGTGTGTGTGGGGGGGGGGGGGGCTGTAGGACCTGCCGCTGGTAAGCCATCTGCTGCCCTTATCCCTCCCACCCAAGGGCTGGGCCCTTTTTCCCCACAATCCTTTGCCAGTCTCCTGTCTGTTGAGAAAAAAAACAGGCATTGCCATGCTGTGACCATGCTGAGAAGACCAGGCAATCACTAGCTATTCAAGAGGGTTTGGGGAGGGGGGCAGGGGGGGGCTCAGTGTTTCGAAAGAACGGTCGCGGAGGCCTTCACCGCACTGCTTTTCAGAAGAATGGTTTGGATATCTTCGTTAAAAAAAAAACTTTAAAAAAAACCTTTGCTGTGTTTCAAGCATGGCATTTTTTCCCTGAAGGTTAACTATATGATTAAATATACATTGTATATGTCTAGAACTTTTATTAGCTTTTATTTTGCTCTTTTCACCTGCACCTTCAAATTTAAGAATAAAACCACATCTTCACACAGCCTTGGGATTCAGATGTAGGCCCGTTCAGTTAATGAATTCTTCATATTATGAAGGTAATACACTTGTACTTTGAAATGGACATGGGTGTGACATTGCTGCTCCTCAGGGATAGAGCAAAACATAAAATATTCTGCACAGGCCACGAGAGGTCCCTTATATCCCTTTACATATCTTTCTCTGTTGTACCCGTGTGCAATATATTGTCATTTTACTTCTGCGTCAATAACAGTCTTTGTGTAACACTTGAGAATCTAAATCACGAACCCACGGCCCGTGTTTTCCAGGTAGGAAACCATGCCAAATCTGTTTTGGGAGTATGATTATTACTGTTATTTTCCTTGGTTACTTATCATATGTTAGCTGTAGGCGCACTGTGACGTCATGCCCTATAGCGCTGAGCCTGGTTCAATCTAGTCACATTGCACCGTATCCTCTTTAGAAGGGGAAAAAAGGTATATTCTATCGCTCCTCTCCTTCCTGTTTCCATATATGAACTGCATCCAGCAGCCCGTAGAAGGCCACGGTCACTGTCCCCACCTACAGCCAAGAACAGCAGATGGGCTATCTGCAAAGCCGCCACGCCAGCAAAGGCCTCTGACAGAGGCAACATATCCCATTTCTTTCAGATTAAACCAGAAGAGAAACCTCCATCGTTCCCTGCCCTCGTTTCTGCCTCTCCCGGAAAAAAACGGCTCTCTTTTGCCCACTCCGCAATCCGTCAGCGGTGACAAATGAAACCGCGGGCAATTAAAATAGCCACGAGGGAAAAGAGCAACGGAATCCGCCGACACGCATCGCTCACCGCGGTATGAGGACGCGTGCCTCTTAATTGGACGCAGTTCTCTAAAGAGCGGGTCTGGACTGCGCGGTAGAAATGTGAATGAATTAATCAAGTTACGAGTTAATTACAGGAAGGGGGGAAACAAAGGAAATGGCTGAGAGGGGCCTGGGGTTTTAAGGCCATAAAAGTCACAATTCACTTTCACCACAGCAGCTATATTCAGCAAACATTTAGCATTATATCAGATTATCTGGAACTAGACTAGTTTTGCTGGTTTGCATATTCTGTATAATTTTTAATGTGTGACTCACAAAGAGGTTAAACAGGTCATCATTTCGCAAACGCCTTGATGGAGAAAATGAGGGAAGTGAAATTTCCTTTGTGGCACGTACAATTTAGTTTTTTTTTGTAAATGGTGGAGATGCGGTCTCATTCTCAACGCTCCATGTCCGTACTCAAACCCTAACTGCACTAGCCCTGACTGCTAATTCAAGAGGGTGGAGATTATTTTATTGCTCTCTGGTGTGTCCTGGGACGGTCAGTTCTGAAGCCTGCAGTGTTTCAGTACAGAGCTGGTTAAAGAACTTGGTGTGCCTGAATAATCTCCAAAGCCAAAACGCGTCGTGACGTGAAACAACTAAAGACCGCTATGGTTCCAAGAGACGGAACAGAGAGGAGAAATGGAGAATGAAATGATGTGTATTTCTGCTGGTTGAGTCTAACAAGCAAACCAATTTCTTGTATTACATTCTTGAGAGATTCAGTTGTTACATGTTTTTCAATAAAATAAGCAGAGGTGGAGAGTCCTGGGGTCAGAAAGTAAAAGTCCTGCCATGTTTTTATTCCACCCATGAACTCAGCCAGCTGATTTCACTAATTGGTTCTACCTCATGGTTGAAGAATAGCAAATCCAGGTGACTGGAACAAAATACTGGGCAGGACTTTTACTTTCTGAACCTGGACTTTCCACCTCTGAAAATAGGCACATTGATATAAGACATGTAGAATTCTGTATAATATCTGGTCTGTTGTTGATATATTATCCCCTGTCACACACCCCTAACAGCACCTGTTTGGTTTGAACCAGATCAGAGCATCCCTTTTTAACCAATCATTGACCCCAGTTTTGCCCTTTTCTCCCAATTTGGGACCGTGGGACGTCCAACTGTATTTGTAGGTCCATTCACAATTGGGAGAGCATAGACGAGCGTGCGCTCTCCTCCAAAGCTGGCCCGCCCGCCGTCCTCCACTCCCTCCCATCATGTTTACATTTTATGACGCCATTTATGTTTGGGTCAAATTGACCCCAAAAGTTTAAACTGACTCAAAACTATTGTAATATGGTCTGCACTTTCTGCATCACATTTTGTGTGTCTCCCAATTGACTAGCCTTTTATCCATAAGTATTACAAATCTGTGATGTAACATCTAATTTGAGAGCCTGAGGTAATGAACGTTTGTGAAGTTCAAAACCTATATGGGAAAGTGCCACCAGAATTACCCACAAAAAATCTGAGTTAAAAACTAATAAAGGTTGTATATTTTCTTACATTTTATTCAGCTACCCCACAAATGCCGCCACACAACACCTTTTATACAAAGTTGGTATAGGACTTATATAGCATTATGTTTATTGTGTGTTTACTATTTAATCCCAACAAATTAGAAAAAATCATACAGTGTCAAGATGAAAAAATAAGGTTAACTGGTTTTTCAGAGACGTCAAACATTGAATTGGGTCAAATTGACCCGGAACATAACACGAGGGTTAAAGAGTAGTTTACGTAGCCAAGATGAAGACACCACCACCCCCCCCCAAAAAAATAAAAAAATAAAAAAGTATGTTCTGTTTCAGTGTTTCAGTCAGTATTCACATGAGATTTACTGAGGAGTGCTTAAATAAATAAATAAACCATTTTTAAAAATAAACAATGACTCAGTGCTTTAACCCCGTGCTCATTTTCTGTCATTATCAGTGTAAACATGTATCATCTAACAGGCCGTCACATTGCAGAGCAACGGAAAGAGGGCGGGGAATGATCGCTTGTCACGCGGCAGGCTACGCACTTCCGCCGCACGAGGCCTGCGGCCGCGCTCCAGACCTGGCCTCCGAATTTCAATGCAGGAGAGCGGAGGAGAGAAAAAGGCCCGCTTGTCTTCAGTCACAGAATCAATCCGTCAGTCTGTGTCGATCTGGCTCACAATGACCCGTCTGTGCCCGTTCTGGGAGAGGAGGCGGAACCCGGGGCTCAGGGCAGGAAGGAACTGGCGGGGAAAGAGGGGGGGGGGGGGGGGGGGGGGCGTGCGGAGGAGGGGGTGAATTCAGGCCTCCGCACCCTACTGCTTTCATCCTCTCTCCCTCCCTCCCTCTCTCTGTCAGACTGACCGAGGGAACATCACAGTCCGTTTCCTGGCAGGACGATGTGTGTGGCGAGGGCGGTCAGTCTGGGTGACGCGAGGCTTTGCAGGTGGGGGTTTGGAGGTCAGATGCCGTGGAACGTCCTCAATTCGCACAAAAGAATAGCTCTTAAAATGACTTAAGGTGATTTCTCGTCTCGCGTGCGCACAGAAACGGTTGTCTCAGAAAACAGAGCCAGGCTTAATGGTTTATGGTTGACCCTAATACACAGAGCCAGGGCTGGCATTTGTGCTGAGAGATCGCGGGGGCGGGGGGTGGGGGTGGGGTGGAGGGACTGAGATTTCCTACCTACCATTCCATTTTCCCATAGTTCTCCTGCCGTTTGCCACCTCCAAGATGGTTTGCGCTCCCCCATACGTCTATATCTATATCTATGCCTACAACCTAGTGTCCACAGAGCAAACTTAAACTCTACAATCTGATCATCCCATTGAGTATAGTTCTGCATTTAATATTTGATTTAATTTGTTTGATATAGTAGTAGCCTGAGCTGGGATTTAATTAATTCATCATTAAACTGTAATGAGTTTTCCAACACTGTAGCTTAACAAGCCATTTGCTTCAATATACTTTACAGTATGATAAATATAGACTGTTTTATATTCATCTGCTGTACAGGTTAATACATGGATCCCCAGGTACTTTATATAATGCATGTGTAATGCATGTACCGTGGAAACGTGGTGTTTTTTCCATGGGAAAACGAAGCTCATTCCAGTGGCACACTGAGCAAGGCATGTAGGACTGTGAAATAATGCACACGCAGCCAAAAACGCTGTTCTAGGCACTGAAAAAAATGACTTCACCCCCGTGCACTCCGGGAGAACAGCGAGGGATTTTAAGCCGAACCGACCCGAGACAATACTTCACTTGGAAAAACATCAGTGTCTGAATATTTGAATCTCACTCAAACGTTGGAATATCGGAAATGGGTCTATACATTTTTTATGCCCGCTGGTCGCATTAGTCATAGCGGAAGCTGGCTTCGGCGCTAATAAGAAAACGGGGCTGGATGGAGACGAGAAAGCGGCGTGGAGCCAGTCAATCTGGAGGCCTGTTTTCAGAAGCCTTGCTGTGGGAGATGCACCTCCACCCGCAGAGGCTTGAATTCCCAGCAAGCTGAGGCTCGGATCAGATTAGCGGACAAGCAGAGGATTTCCAAGCGGCGAGGAGACGGAGGGATTAGTTCCTGGTTTGTCTCGCCCCCTTACCTCGCCACTTGTCACACACTACCAGATTGTGCTCCGTATTTTTTCCCCAGTGGATGTCATGTGACATTCTTCTTCAGCTTCAGCTTATCATAGTGCCCAGGCAGATGAACAGAGAAGGCCTACAGGAGGACTGTTTCTCCCAGCCATCCTGTATTTCTCCTAATGTGACACCGGAGTACCCTGTTATGCTAACAGCAAATGCAGGATGACATCACTTCCTCATGGATCTAGGGTTGCAAAATTTCAGGAATATTCAAAGGTGGAAACTTCAAAGGTGAATATTCAAAGGTGGAAGGGAATTAATGGGACTATATGGGAATTAACGGGAATAAACAGGAATTAACGGGAATAAACTAGAAATGTTGGCGTTATTTGTACTAGCTGTATTTACCTCGTCATATGCAGACATAAATATAAATATTTTGTTTTGTTATAAGCATACAAATAAGTTTGCAAAATATGTAGTTTTTCTGGACCAGCTTCGAGTATATTTTACGTTTTAGTATTTTTTGCCAAAAATGTCCAGACGAGATGATATCTGATTCGTCGAGAACCACCCGTGTGTTGCAGTAATGGATATGTCTGTTAAAGTGGACTACAAATCCTATATCCTTATACTACACAGGCTAATCCAGGAACGTTTCGGCTCATTCTATAAATCAGATTTCAAGAAATTGTCGATAGTCTCTGAAGCACGTTCTATCTGTCATAGGGAATTTACTTCCGAAACCAAACTCCACCCAGTCTGACGTACTCACTTGAGTACTCTATAGCCTTGCTGTAGTGTGCAGGATGCTGGGAATTATTTCTGCATGTGATGGAAGAATGCACAGTGCATGCAGAGGGCCCTGCCGTAGTGTGCAGGATGCTAGGAATTATCTGTGCATGTGATAAAAGAATGCACTGCACATGTAATGGAAGAATGCACAGTTGAAATTCAACTGGATTCGCATTAAATTGGGTTGTTTTAACCAAAGCATGCTGCAAGATCTAGAATAGCATTTTAAGTGTATTTTCCAACTGAATTTAAGCTCCATGTTATGGGCTAACTTTTGCAATTAAAATTGGTCAAAATTCCCAAGCTTAACTTCCCATGGTAAGTTTTACCAAAAGAAATTTCCACCCCTTTGGAACCCTAATCCAATCACAATCGATGGTGTAATTTCCTTCGAGCAGAGTCAGAGCACAATGGGTGACATCACTTCCGCACAGAACAGAACGGAAGGTTTTATATTGCTTCCTCACCGATACACTAGAATGTATGCGATCGCTTCCTTGTGCTTCACAGAGGAACAGGAGGCATCATTTCCTCGTGCAGTCATGCAGATGATATTGTGTACCTGGATGTTAAAGCAGAAACAGCGACTGGCGCTGCTGGCAGCTTGACCAAAGTGTCAAATGCAAAATCTGCCGACCGGTTCATGGCTACAGGCAGCTATGACTTTACTTACATCTTCAATCCCTTTAACTCCAATCACCTTTAAATAATAGATACTAAGACAATGCTGTCCAGTAGCATCCCAATATAAAACATTGATAATAAACAGCAACCATCGTTACAGGGGCCATCGGCCCTCTCTTCACAACACCCGGGCCCCTAACCATCGTTACAGGGGCCATCGGCCCTCTCTTCACAACACCGGGGCCCCTAACCATCGTTACAGGGGCCATCGGCCCTCTCTTCACAACACCCGGGGCCCCTAACCATCGTTACAGGGGCCATCGGCCCTCTCTTCACAACACCCAGGGCCCCTAACCATCGTTACAGGGGCCATCGGCCCTCTCTTCACAACACCCGGGGCCCCTAACCATCGTTACAGGGGCCATCGGCCCTCTCTTCACAACACCGGGGCCCCTAACCATCGTTACAGGGACCATCGGCCCTCTCTTCACAACACCCAGGGCCCCTAACCATCATTACAGGGGCCATCGGCCCTCTCTTCACAACACCCGGGGCCCCTAACCATCATTACAGGGGCCATCGGCCCTCTCTTCACAACACCCGGGGCCCCTAACCATCGTTACAGGGGCCATCGGCCCTCTCTTCACAACACCCGGGGCCCCTAACCATCGTTACAGGGGCCATCGGCCCTCTCTTCACAACACCCGGGGCCCCTAACCATCGTTACAGGGGCCATCGGCCCTCTCTTCACAACACCCGGGGCCCCTAACCATCGTTACAGGGGCCATCGGCCCTCTCTTCACAACACCCGGGGCCCCTAACCATCGTTACAGGGGCCATCGGCCCTCTCTTCACAACACCCGGGGCCCCTAACCATCGTTACAGGGGCCATCGGCCCTCTCTTCACAACACCGGGGCCCCTAACCATCGTTACAGGGGCCATCGGCCCTCTCTTCACAACACCCGGGGCCCCTAACCATCATTACAGGGGCCATCGGCCCTCTCTTCACAACACCCGGGCCCCTAACCATCGTTACAGGGGCCATCGGCCCTCTCTTCACAACACCCAGGGCCCCTAACCATCGTTACAGGGGCCATCGGCCCTCTCTTCACAACACCCGGGGCCCCTAACCATCGTTACAGGGGCCATCGGCCCTCTCTTCACAACACCCGGGGCCCCTAACCATCGTTACAGGGGCCATTGGCCCTCTCTTCACAACACCCGGGGCCCCTCAGTGCTGTTCATAACCATGTTTTTGTATGTGCTTGGGAGGGTAAACTAGCCTTTTGTGAAACAGAGGCTCCATGACATGTCTTTAGACCTTAATGTCATAAAATGTGGAATCCTCTCCAAAAGTAAGTGGGTTTGTAAATTCTCTCTTTGGACAGTGAAATTCTGCACGGATAAACATATATTCATAACTTTGATTTCAAGTTCATATTTGTGGGAGGTAACTTGGCATCATGGAGAAAAGAAAGGAATTCAGAAGCATAACTCCTACCTGATCCTTTCATGTTTTCATGCAGTTTAATTCTGTTACACGTTGTCTACATCGGATAAGCTCCACCAAACATGTAATTTATCTCATCTAATTTCCCAGTGTTTTCTGAATTTCATGATCTGTGTACTTTCCGACTGGCTTTGTTTCAGGTGTGACTGTCTGCCTCCATTACAGGCCATAGAGCTCTCTATGAGGTCAGCAAGACGCACAATGCTCAAATCTCAAACAGGTTTCCTTCACCTCGGCACTGTGGCGACAGGTATTGTGAATTCCCTGTGCGCTTCGAAGCCTGTCACTTGAGTGGTAAGATGTTCGGTTAGTGCTCGTCTTTGCACACTATATAACCCAACGCATTCTTAATTTACTCCTACTCATTCACCTGACCGTGCGTTTAATGCAGTAATACTACAAAAATAAGGCAATCTCTCTCTAAAGCAGAGCATATCCTACGGAAGAAGCCAAATATTGCAAAAGATCAGATTTAACCGGCCAATACTAGGGTACAAACAGCCAAAATAGACAACTAATGTATGTAAATTCATCATCTGCATTTTAAATAAATGAGACTGCACACAATTCAAGGTATCTATCTTATAAAGCTTCTTATTTTTATGTTTACATACCGGATTCATCATCTGCAAACATAAAAAATTCTTAAAGACTGCCCAATGAAAGAGAGGCTAATTTAATGAAACACCGTGGGGGTAAATAATTAAACCTCTCATTGATATTTTCATAAGGAGATAATACTGAAGAAAATCAATCATTAGCATTACAGCGTATTGCCGAAACTGTCCCTTTTGTGCTCTACAACTAGAAAATCAAAAGGAAGACATCGAGAGAATGTTAAACAAGCCTGCTTGTGTACCCTGTTACATTATGCAATCAATTAAACCAACAGCCCACGTTGAAGGCAGCATGTAGCGGCGCCGAAAGGGTTGAATGGAAAAGTCAGTTAGGATGAGTCATGCTTTACTGTAACACTCCAGGAAGAAAAGGAGGGAAAACACGAAGGCGCAAAGAGATTCTCTTCCGTGGGGTGTGATCTGCGTACAGTGGTTGTTGGTTTTGACATGTTCAAGACAACTCCGCAAGGAGCCGGGAATATATTGAAAGCACATTTTGCAGATTCATATCACTGCACTGCCAAATGTACCGTGTCCATCTGTTCTTTAATGCTAGGGTAATACTGTACTTCACCATTTCACTGTCTATCTCAACTGTCCTTCTCATGCCAAATGTTGTGCTAGCCACATCTATATAAGAAGCACCACAGCTAAAGCTCTGGCATTGCTCTCATGCATTTCTGTGAACCATTTCCCACACAGTGCTACATGAGAGCTGGCGCTGATTGGAGGAGAGACACATCTATCACTTATAAGAGCCTGTACATGCCCGGCACGTTGTTGTGATGAACTCGTTCAGCATTAGCCTTAGTTCTTTTATATCCACCCTGCCCCTGGCAGGACGATGGCAGTTATAGACCACTGCTGCAGACTCCTGGTAATAGACGGCCTATGACAGTGCCCAGGTTAAATTCCGCAACATCTGTATTATTGTGTCTAGGCCGTACTAACAGTAAGCACTTTGCCCGTCGTGAATTTTGCTTCTTTTGGGGAGAAGAGTCTTATCTTGGCTGCTGCAAATTGTTTTCAGTTACTTGCACATCACCTCTCTGTGTTACACTTTGCGGGCATTCTGTGACAGCTTCCTCCTGAAGAGCGCTTCAGCCAGACGGACAGACAAGACAGACAGATGGATAAGAAATGAGAACGCACCAAACAAAGCAGGGAGAGTTCTCACGCGTACCAAAGGACGATGTTTGATCCTAAATCAATCTGTGGGGATATCAAGTGTGTTCAGGTGTAGTGTAAGCAGCGTGGTGTTAAAGGATGCAGATGTGGGAGATGTGCACCACCCCCCCCCGGAGGATTCGGACAGAGAGAGCGAGCGGGAGCGTCGCACAGCCGCACCCCTCCTCTACCAGCTACTCCCCTTCTTTTCTCTTTCTCTTGGTTTGCCTCTTCCTTTTAGACATGGTGATAAATCAAGTCTGTGGCGAGCTTCAGGTAAAAACGTAAAAAGTTTAAGCCCCCAGTGGCTGGAAACAGAGGAAACCAGACCAAATGAGTAAGTGATTCACAGAGTGGGCTAGCTCTGCTACAGTCATATGATTGGTTCATATGAGTAAGTGATTCACAGAGTGGGCTAGCTCTGCTACAGTCATATACACTGCCTGGCCAAAAAAAAAGTCGCCATTGCACCTGTCATGCATAGTGCCCACTGTACAAGCCTCTGGAGGCAGTGTTATGATCTGGGGTTGCTTCAATTTGTCAGGTCTATGCTCAGCAACGTTATGCAACAATAAAATGAAGTCAGCTGAGTACCTGAATGTACTGAATGACCAGGTTATCCCATCAATGGGCATATTCCAGGACGACAATGCCAAGATTCATCGGGCTCAAATTGTGAAAGAGTGGTTCAGGGAGCATGAGGAATCATTTTCACATGAATTGGCCACCAGATTCCTGACCTTAACCCCATTGAAAGTCTTTGGGATGTGCTGGAGAAGACTTTACGGAGTGGTTAGACTCTCCCGTAGTCAGTACATGATCTCGGCCAAAAATGTATACAACTCTGGTCGGAAATAAATGTTGTGACGTTGCATAAGGTTGTCGAAACAATGCCACGACGAATGCGCGCCATAATCAAAGCTAAAGGTGGTCCAATGAAATATTAGAGTGCGCGACTTTTTTTTTGGCCGGGCAGTGTATGATTGGTTCATATGAGTAAGTCATTCACAGGGTGGGCTAGCTCTGCTACAGTCATATGACTGGTTCATATGAGTAAGTGATTCACAGAGTGGGCTACCTCTGCTACAGTCATATGACTGGTTCATATGAGTAAGTGATTCACAGAGTGGGCTACCTCTGCTACAGTCATATGACTGGTTCATATGAGTAAGTGATTCACAGAGTGGGCTACCTCTGCTACAGTCATATGACTGGTTCATATGAGTAAGTGATTCACAGAGTGGGCTAGCTCCGCCTAACATGGAGTTCATGAAGCCTCTATCTCCTATCAGTAACTATTCACTGTCAATGTCATTGGCTCCTCCACTGTCTATGAGGTTGTTTCCATGCACACCAGTTCTCTATGGCCTCAAATATTCCCCTGACTTGATTAACAAATTGTGTCAGGAGCACGTCTGGTATAGAACAGCTCAGGCCATTATCTTTATCTCCAAGAGAAAGCCTGCAGTAGTAACACAAACACACAATACTGGTGGCAGTTGAGGGGGGGACACAGACAATAGCATAGTAGACATTTTGTGGGCCATTACAACAGGAAACAAGCACTTTCTCTTTCTCAGCCTCACTGCGCTGTTTTGAAGGAAGTGAGGTCATCACCTCTGACACAGATCTCACAGAGCAGTATGAGGACGTTCCCAACCCCTGTTCTGCGCAAAAACAGTTTATAGGGTAAGTACACCCTAGATCACTTTTTTCCCCCGCTGTAAACGTGTATTGTATGCCTACCTTATATAATGAAACTCATTCATGCATTCCGTTATTTCAACAATTCTGAAATAATATTGTATATCATAAGAAACTGGTGGAAAAGCATCTTTGTGCTGCCCCGAATGGTTGAAATTTCCTTTCTGCTCCCCACAGTGCCCCCGCCCCAATTGTGATGTCAGAGTACCTCTTTGGAGGTACCTCTACGTCATATGGATAATTGTTGTCGCCCACAACGGAAACAGCTGGCACCTGATTGGTTAGACCCACTACGTTACTTTCGTTTCGGCTCCACGTTTTTAAACCGGAACAACATGGCGTCCTGTTCAACTCTCTTATTCCACCTAAATAGTCCACTAAAATATGTTTCTGAAAATATTTCAGGTGAGAAATAGGCCATGCAGTTGTTGATGTGCAACGTCTAGTTTGACAGTTTGATCCGAGTTATACAAAATCATTTGTACAATGTACCAGAACCTGAATGCCCCATTTCAGCTAAATAAAATCTGGATAAATTTGAGACACCGGCCAGGATTAAATCAACTTTTCATTTGCAACTAAATGTTTTTTTTACTTCACCAGCAGTTTTGTGAGTTCGGCAATCAACAAAATGAACTTGCCAACTATGTTTATGAAGAAAGTAACTATTTAATTACACCCACACGTGCATAGCGCAAGCAGGGGGTATTGTTTTCGCTCCTGTCTGCGTGTGTGTGTGTGTCTGTCTGTCTGTCTGTCTGTCTGTCTGTCTGTGTTTGTGTCCCCTATCATCCATAACTCAAATAATTCTACTCCGATTGTAATGAAACTTTGTGGAAATGTTGAAAGTTGGGTAATGACCTGAATCTTGAATCTTTTTATTCCCAATCGGGTCACTGCCCGACTTCATGTTCAGGGTCGAGAGTAGCACACGCGCGGGTGTAGCATCTCTCTGAGTGCCATTCTAGTTGTGAATTGAAGTTGCTTGCCGTTCCTGCTTTGTCGGTAACCTTTTCACAAGACAAACAAAAACATGCACGTGTGCTCACACATGCACAACTGTCTGAGAAAGGACACAATTTAAATTACCAGGCAAGGAGTTCAGAATAAGGGTGAGCTGTTCCTCTTGTTTTCAGTCCCAATGCTAACACTGTAAGACAAGCCCCATGCTCTGTTTTTTGCGCAGATCTATATATGATAAAGGTCACATGGTTCGGCCCCCTGGAGTGCGTCTTCTCCACTCGCCGAGCACAGAACGCAACGGATCGAAGCGAGATTCGGTTTAAACCTTCGATGTTTTCCATCTTACAGTCTGCGTGGACGACCGAAGAGGTGGATGCGAGCGGACGCAGCCTCTTAGAACGATAGCCGAGTGCCTGGGACATAAATAAATGATTAAAATACATTAAAAAAAGGCCATCGTACATCAAAGAGCGAACGATGGCTGGTCTTTTTTCCGCTCGGAACCGGAGCCTTCCACCGGAAGCCTAAAAAAGTGTGCATGTTTGAGCGTGTTAGTACGGCATTAGAGCGAATGCACCGTGTGAGCACTGCATTGTGGGTCACTGATGATGTAACCTGCAGAGGCAGCGCTGAGGGGGGAACTGCCGAGTTCCTTTCACCTCTAATGCGGGTGGAGGCGTCGGCGGAGGGGGGGGGGGGGGGACTTTGATGAATGGGATTCTCTGCCTCTCATCTCTCCAAGGAGGGGGAGTCCACCTCTTATTCAGGCCACAGAAATCATCTACACCAGCAGCAGCAGAGAAGGAAGCACCAGATTAAAGGGGTCCACCTCAACCCACTTACTGAGTAGCGTAGTTCTCCGGGGTCCACACATAACAACACGCCAGGCCAGACACGACAGTGAGCCTTTAACGGCCATTTAAAAGTTTTTAAACAGTTTTACAAAAGAAGGAGAGGACCTTGCCTTCTGACTCGTACGTGTTCCTATATGAAGAACCTCATTTCTCCCTCCCTTATGCACGGGTATGTTTTGCACCAAATTAACTTTGTGCGAAAAGCGCTTCAATTGTTAACGTGATGCTGAGCGTCTCACAGACTCACAGGTTTGTCAGCCTCTGCCATCCACGCACGATGACGGCTGAGACTCTTTGGCGCGCTGTCAAATTACGCTCCTCGAAACATGTTATTTTAGCAACGCTATGTCAATGGCGTAAAACAAAAGGTGTAAGACACTTGGGACAGCAGCGTTTCTGTAACGCAGCGCTTTATATGTGTCTCGAGCTGGAATGTTTTGGCGTGCGGTGGAAAAATATGTTCTGGGGGAACAGTGGTCCAGTGGGTCCTAGGGTCACAACCTTTCCCGAGGCCAAGCTTCAAAAGCAGGGTAAGGATTCAGCCATCTTGATTTTTCCAGGCCGTGTGAGTTTTCCAATCTGCCACCGTCTGTTTGAGCTGGATCTTGGGAAACATACGAGCGCTGCAACACAAAGCTGTGTCCAGCACTACGGTCGACTTCCATGGCGACGCATGAATAGGTTTAATTTAACAGTTGGTAGCCTCTACTGGCTTGCACCTCTTTGAGAGGAGACAGCAACGTGCAGCATGATTGAGTGGAAGCACAACTCTATCCGCACTCCGGACAAAAAACCCAATAAATAAAATGGACAGTGACAGTACATAATATCAAATGTGACAGGATGCACATATGAAATTTGTAACGTGGTGGCACCCTTTAATTTCAATTATAATGTCCATTTCAATTATTCCGAAATAATAAACTGACAATGTGCTGTTGCAGAGAGAACCACGGTGGTGCAAAAGAAGGCCTGCGCCAGGTTTGTTTGCACGACACAAACTCATTAACCTGGACATTATCATTAATGCCGTTGGACTTGAGTCTTGATTGACAAGTGCATTCTGCCTGGCATTTCATATTCATCAACCGTGAGGGTTAAGCAAGGCGACTGTCACATACTTTCAAAATGGCAGTAATTTGATGGCACTAATTCTGTGGTTTCTATAGATGTGAAAAATAACCCGCTATGTGTTTATGTTTACCTCCCACACACTGTTAGCTTGAGATCTGTGGAGACTACAGGCCTTTCTTGCTTTTCAGCCTGTATGCTGACTCCCCAACCAGTAAATGATAAAGATAACGGAGCCTAAAGTGTGCGGCTCTCTGTCCTTTCTCAGCCACAAGTCATCACTCTGCACACTGGTCACTGCAGTCTAAAGGCATATCCTCCTGCAGCCACAAAACAGGAAGGCCCTGAATCCGGTCTCATCTTAAATCTCCAATCAAATTCTCTCTTACAAAGTCACATGATTGCAGTACCAACTTGTTTGCTTCAAAAAATAATGTCAGTAGTATCCTACAATATGACCTCTGCAAATATGTTAATGTATTGACATTTTTCATATACCAATGACCAGGGTATACAAACATCAAAATGGAAAATTCCCAATGAGAGTAGGAATCTTGTGTAGGAATAGGAATTGTGTGTCCTTGTGCAATAACGCACCTCATTTCCAATACAAATGAAAAGAGAGTGTGGGGTAGAGACATGGAGGAAGAGACAAATTGAATTTATTGGAATGAAATAGGAGAGAACAAGGACCGAGAGAGAGGAGAGAGGAGAGAAGAGAGAGAATATGGTCACACACACAAACACAACATAAGACGACACACATGTATGCCTGTTCTTATACACACACGTGCAAATCCATGTCCACTCACCCCAGGCCACACACTGAGGGCGGAGGGGGTTGGGAGAGAATCAGGCCACCGTTTTAACAAGGCTCAGAATCTTAGACATACTTCTATTTTTCAAGTGATGAACAATGAAAATGACCGTCGCTACCTGCCTCAGGTCCCTGTATCTCCCTCCCTGTCACTCCGAGCTCAACACAGGACGCCACTTTTCAACTTACTGCATATTCTGCTAGCAGACATGCCACATTCGATTTAGCGGCAAGTAGCTCAACTGCAGGTTGCCCAGATAAAATTGTGCTAGAGAATGTGCACTGGTGCCTTTTAACACAGTACTCTTGTGCATTTAACGTGAGATGACAAAAAAGTGATTCTTGTCAAGTATCCGTTGCCAAATTCTCCACAAAAGTGCAATATCATGGGTAATTGTGCACTGAATGAAACCCTGGCGATTATTTATGGCGAGCACAAGTGAGTGTGACTTGCGCGTGTGTGAAGGCAAGCCTGAAGGTGGACGGGACGGCTCTCACATCCTGTCGCACTCTGGCTTGCCCCCCCCCACTCCCCAACCCCTGTTTTCCCCTGGGAAACGGTTGTCACGGAGACACAGGCCAGTCCCAACAGAACCCTCTTGACCCCGTTAGCCATTCCAACCGCTCGCCTCAGTCTCCCCTGGCCCTGGTGCGTCACTGTAGAGCCTGACCCCGCATCATTAGTGCTGATGCTTCTGTCTTGGCCTGTCTGATACCAGCCAATCACATCACACAGTCATGCATCTTCAATTAAGCATAGGGGACTGCATTCAATTACGTAGTTTTATGTTACTTTGCTTTGCAGGATCTATGCATAATAATATAATCTTTATCAAAGCGAAAGTTAGAGTCTAGTCTAAGCGCAGTTCCAACCCTGCTCCAACATACTGGGGTGTGACCTGGTTTTTAAGGCTGCGCTCCGCATATCAAATTATCCGCCGTCTTTTGTATCTGAAGTTAGGGCCACGGTGATAGCCCTGATCTCGGATGGTTCTCGAGTACTATCGCAGCCGTCGTTGCGATCGGTGTGACAAGTGGGGCAGTCTGCTCGCACCTTGTCAGAATCAGAGTGGAAAGGTCACATCCTGCACACGGGAGAAGACTTAAACCCAGCTCCTCCAGCAGCTCTCTAATCCTTCCTGTCATCTCTGTACTTTGTGCATCTCTGTATACTCTGTCCACCTCCCTCTTTGTACATTGTGGTTGTTCTCACTGACAATGCAGGCTACCTGCTCAGGACTGTCATTTCAGAGCAGGAGTTGCACAGATACCTATATCATCTGGACTGCTGACTAGTTTGCCATGGATCATTAGCTTAACCCATCCACACAATATAAAGGTTACTGGATCCAGCTCCATAACTGTTGTCTGTGGAAAAAAAAGTAGCAAAACTTGGGCATCATTTCTTGCCCAATAATTGTAACCCGGGATTGAAATAGAGAACCATTTTTGGGAGCGAAGTAGATTTCTCCATGCCCCTCTGCTGTGAATCACTGTTTGTTTGACACCCAACAAACCCAACACTATGAAAATACGAGTACAATCATCGTTCTTTCAGATGTATACTTGAACAAGTCCTCAGCATAATTGATGGTTTCTGACCTGAATTAGTTATTATATAACACTCAAGGTAACATTTGAAGCATAATTTGTGAGAGAAGTGGAGCTTGAAACAAAAGGACCTTATTAAACCAAGCGCCTAAAAAAAAGGAATCAAATTAGGTCAGTAATAAGCAAGCGGATGTTTGCTCCAGTTGTGTCCGAGGGAAAACTCCTCAACTTCAACGGAAGTTAATACATTTACGGCTTCGGATGCAGGCGGTTCAGTCGAGTCAGGACAATGGCGGCTGTAGAGAGACGACAGGTTCAATGTTACAAGTGGTATTCCATAACAGCGGACACAGGCAGCTCTGCGTGCCTGAGAGGGAATGTACGCCAAGGACTTAAGGTTCCATTATTCACCGCTAGAGAAATGTCAGCAGAGACTGTTTCCCATAAGAGAGCGTGGGGAGTGTTTTATGTAGCCATAGCCTCAGACATCGTGAAGTGATCTGAAGAGGGGACTTTAATACAAAGGCCTCAGTGATACCACTACATTCCATATTTTACATGTTACCAACAGTGGACTGACATTGAGGACTTTGGATGGAGTTTCTATCTATTTCTGTGAAATGAAGGCAGTCCTGGGACAAAAATAAAGCTCATGGATGGCAGAAACCCATTATCCAAATCCAGCTCTGCAGCACCGAACACAGCACTAAACAGAGAGAGTAAGGGATCCATCTCAGACCCAGGAAGCCACATTGTAGGCTTTAACCCAAAATGCAATTGATTGTCACAATTTTCATTGATCTCCAAATTTTTTGTGATAGTTTTTCATGACTGAAGATGATTGTAATCAGAAATTATTAATATGAACTAGGTGAAATTCTCTTATGCTTTGAGAAATACATGTATGATATTCCTATATCACATTTAAGAAAGCAAAACCTGTGCTTCTGTGACTGTCTGCATGCAAATACAACGACTGGTACTGGACGCTTTGAGACCGTCGTTTCCGTTATCGCTGATGGTCTGTGCATGATTTGGGAAGGCCTCCACCTGGCGAGATGTATTCATCACTGTACTCTGAATTACTCATCCTGTACCACCACCATGAACAGCGGGTTTCTCACCCACCCCCATCCCCCCACCCAGGTGAAGCCAGGCAGAATCAGCCTCCTATAGCGCAGGAGCACAGTACAGGAGCAATCATTTTACTGTTTATACAAAACTGAGCAGCACAACTGAAGACCTCATTCAATGTAGCACATTTTCTACAGAACAGGACACGGGTCAAATCCTTAAAGTAGGCACCACACTGCTTTTGCAGCCTCGAGAATTGAAATGCATTAGCATGTCAGCACATATCCATCAGTATAAATGTGTAGTAATGAAAAAGCAAAGGAGTTGCTCTGGATAAGCATATCAGTTGGAGCAAGTAATTAGTATTATTACTACTACTACTACTGCCACCAATACTACTGGGCCTACTACTACTACTACCCCTAATACTACTAGGCCTACTACTACCTACTGCCACAACACAACTATAGGCCTACTACTACTACTACTACCACAATACTACTAGGCCTACTACTACTACTACCACAATACTACTAGGCCTACTACTACTTACTGCCACAATACTACTAGGCCTACTACTACTGCCACAATACTACTAGGCCTACTACTACTACTGCCACTAATACTACTAGACCTACTACTGCCACTAATACTACTAGGCCTACTACTACTACTGCTACCACAATACTACTTAGGCCTACTACTACTACTACTACTACCACAATACTACTAGGCCTACTACTACTACTACTACCACAATACTACTAGGGCCTACTACTACTACTACTACCACAATACTACTAGGCCTACTACTACTACTGCCACTAATACTACTAGGCCTACTACTACTACTACTACCACAATACTACTAGGCCTACTACTACTACTAACCACAATACTAATAGGCCTACTACTACTACTGCCACAACACTACTAGGCCTACTACTACTACTACCACAATACTACTAGGCCTACTACTACTACTGCCACTAATACTACTAGGCCTACTACTACTACTGCCACTAATACTACTAGGCCTACTACTACTACTGCCACAATACTACTAGGCCTACTACTACTACTACCACAATACTACTAGGCCTACTACTACTACTGCCACAATACTACTAGGCCTACTACTACTACTGCCACTAATACTACTAGACCTACTACTACTACTGCCACTAATACTACTAGGCCTACTACTACTACTACTACTCACTACTACTACTAACCACAATACTACTAGGCCTACTACTACTACTACTACCACAATACTACTAGGCCTACTACTACTACTGCCACTAATACTACTAGGCCTACTACTACTACTGCCACATACTACTAGGCCTACTACTACAATACTACTAGGCCTACTACTACTACTGCCACTGATACTACTAGACCTACTACTACTATTACCACAATACTACTAGGCCTACTACTACTACTACCACAATACTACTAGGCCTACTACTACTACTACTACTGCCACTGATAATACTAGACCTACTACTACTATTACCACAATACTACTAGGCCTACTACTACTACTGCCACTAATACTACTAGGCCTACTACTACTACTCCCACATTACTACTAGGCCTACTACTACTACTACCACAATACTACTAGGCCTACTACTACTACTACTGCCACTAATACTACTAGACCTACTACTACTACTACCACAATACTACTAGGCCTACTACTACTACTGCCACAATACTACTAGGCCTACTACTACTACTGCCACTAATACTACTAGACCTACTACTACTACTGCCACTAATACTACTAGGCCTACTACTACTACTACTACCACAATACTACTTAGGCCTACTACTACTACTGCCACTAATACTACTACTACCACAATACTACTAGGCCTACTACTACTACTACTGCCACTGATAATACTAGACCTAATACTACTATTACCACAATACTACTAGGCCTACTACTACTATTACCACAATACTACTAGGCCTACTACTACCCCCCCCCCCAAAATACTAGTAGGCCTACTACTACTACTTCTTCCACTAATACTACTAGGCCTACTACTACTACTCCCACAATACTACTAGGCCTACTACTACTTCCACTAATACTACTAGACCTACTACTACTATTACCACAATACTACTAGGCCTACTACTACTATTACCACAATACTACTAGGCCTACTACTACTACTGCCACTAATACTACTAGGCCTACTACTACTATTACCACAATACTACTAGGCCTACTACTACCCCCCCCCCCCCCCCCCCCCAAAAATACTAGTAGGCCTACTACTACTACCTTCCACTAATACTACTAGGCCTACTACTACTACTCCCACAATACTACTAGGCCTACTACTACTTCCACTAATACTACTAGACCTACTACTACTATTACCACAATACTACTAGGCCTACTACTACTATTACCCACAATACTACTAGGCCTACTACTATACTACTGCCACTAATACTCCTATACCTACTACTACTATTACCACAATACTACTAGGCCTACTACTACTACTACCACAATACTACTAGGCCTACTACTACTACTACTACTACCACAATACTACTAGGCCTACTACTACTTACTACCACAATACTACTAGGCCTACTACTACTACTGCCACTAATACTACTAGGCCTACTACTACTATTACACAATATTACTAGGCCTACTACTACTACTACCACAATACTACTAGGCCTACTACTACTACCACCACAATACTACTAGGCCTACTACTACTACTGCCTATAATACAACTAGGCCTACTACTACTACTACCACAATACTACTAGGCCTACTACTACTACTACCACAATACTACTAGGCCTACTACTACTACTACCACCACAATACTACTAGGCCTACTACTACTACTACTGCCACTAATACTACTAGACCTACTACTACTATTACCACAATACTACTAGGCCTACTACTACTACTACCACAATACTACTAGGCCTACTACTACTACTACTGCCACTAATACTACTAGACCTACTACTACTATTACCACAATACTACAAGGCCTACTAACTACTATTACCACACTACTACTAGGCCTACTACTACTACTGCCACTAATACTACTAGGCCTACTACTACTACTACTACTACCACCATACTACTAGGCCTACTACTACTACTACCACAATACTACTAGGCCTACTACTACTTACTACCACAATACTACTAGGCCTACTACTACTGCCACTAATACTACTAGACCTACTACTACTACTACCACAATACCTACTAGGCCTACTACTACTACTGCCACTAATACTACTAGGCCTACTACTACTACTGCCACTAATACTACTAGGCCTACTACTACTCGCACAATACTACTAGGCCTACTACTACTACTGCCACTAATACTACTAGGCCTACTATTACTCCCACAATACTACTAGGCCTACTACTACTACTTCCACTAATACTACTAGACCTACTACTACTACTACCACAATACTACTAGGCCTACTACTACTACTGCCACTAATACTACTACTGCCACTAATACTACTAGGCCTACTACGACTCCCACAATACTACTAGGCCTACTACTACTACTACTTCCACTAATACTACTAGGCCTACTACTACTACTGCCACTAATACTACTAGGCCTACTACTACTACTTCCACTAATACTACTAGGCCTACTACTACTACTGCCACTAATACTACTAGGCCTATTACTACTACTGCCACTAATAATACTAGGCCCTACTACTACTACTGCCACTAATACTACTAGGTCTACCACTACTACTGCCACTAATACTACTAGGCCTACTACTACTCTTCCTCTTCCTCCTCCTTGATTTGGTTGCTGTTGTTATGAACTCACTTAGAACAGCATGAGGGTCACCTTAATGCCAGATTTTTAAAAATTTGCCTGTGACAGCCAATTCTCCTTATTGTGAATCACAACAGATAAACTCATTAAGCGGTGTATGAGCTGCATGAGGAAAAAGGACTTATTACCGAGGAAACAGACTGGCACCAGAGACCCTCATGGGCTCCAGTCCACATCTCACGGCAGTGCCACTGGTCTGCCCCAACTTCCGTTCCTATCCGACCACTTCTTGTTAAAGTGCAGGCACGTGCCTTAAAAGGCCACGCTTCGCCATGTCAGAGGAAATGTGATCACAACCCGTAGACTGCTGCCTGAATCAGCATGTTCTGGGGCCTGGAATTTTTAAAAATCTTATTATATTTTACCATCATGCTTAAGTGCTCCTGTTTCCCTGAGAGATATCCCATATCATCCGCTCTCTGCTTCCCCATTCAAGCACCTCCCTTGCTGGCGATTAAACATTTCCATGGATTCTCTGTGGCAGTTTGTCTACCATGAACAGAGAACCCAGATTTACTGGGGAAGACTCCTCACATGTAATTTGTATATAAACACACACACACAACACACACACACACAAAAACAAATGGAGGCCCCCACACAGCACAAACGTGCACATACACACACACACGCACACTGCACATGCTAAACCTCAAAAGACCAAACATTCCTTAGTGGCTAAATTGAGGGTCTTCAACCACTGCTATATTTTAAGACAAATTAAAAAATCCCCACAAAGAATTTGCAGACCAGTGAAGGTGCGTAATGGCCAATCCCACTGGTAACGCCTTGTGCACACATTGCTGGTATTTTAATTGCGATGGGTTTGGCATGATTCTTGGTGAAATCGGATGATTCTTGGTGAAATCGGATGATTCTTGGTGAAATCGGATGATTCTTGGTGAAATCGGATGATTCTTGGTGAAATCGCATGATTCTTGGTGAAATCGCATGATTCTTGCTGAAATCGGATGATTCTTGCTGAAACCGGATGATTCTTGCTGAAATCGGATGATTCTTGGTGAAATCGGATGATTCTTGCTGAAATCGGATGATTCTTGCTGAAATCGGATGATTCTTGCTGAAATCGGATGCATGGATGTTGAAATTGCACCTCAGCTTAATGACCTTGGTGGTCTACAGTGCCAGGTCCTGAGAGAGAAGGTTTGCTTTGCATTTGTGTGGAATCACCACTCGAGCACATTGTTAACTCTGTATTTTACATTGCGATTCTTTATGTATCCTCTAAATGTGCCAGTATTGCCTCTACAGCACAGCTTTGATTTTGTAACATACCAGAGAAAACACTGTCCAAAAAAGTTGCCTTTCTTGTCATCTTAGAGTGTCGATGATGGAAAATTATGAATTGCCTTACTCAGTATTACATATTACTCTCCACTAATGACGTCACGTGGCGCTGTAATGGCGACGTAGTCCAGCTATCTCTCATGTTCGTGTCTGTTAATTTGAATGTATTTTGTTGTGTCTGGCTTTTGTCTTTTGTTTTTATCATGTGTGTCTGTTGTGGGACGGGGAAGCGGGCTGGAGATTGTTCAGGGCACTCACGCTGCTTGTTTTGATAATATTAACGAAGTGTATATTCGGCATAATTTTGTTTGTGGTCGTCACCATGGAGACGCATTCACAACATATGCTTGGGAATATTCGTTGGATCTGCAGCTACAAAGTTTACCATCGTTCTTCACCGGAGTTGAAGATAATGCGGGGGAGGAGTGAGTCGATGACTGGGAAGGCTGATGCAGTTCGGTGCTCCGTTTTCAACAGTGTACAGAGACCACAACACTGCGTGTATGGAGTTGTGGAGGCGGAGTTTGTGTTGGACTGCTTGATAACACTGGACATCTTGGGACAGTGGGGGCTATTTTTAATCATGACGTTTGGCTGTAGGCTATTACACTTTAATTCACTTAATTAGTTTGATTATTGCAATGATGATATTGAATGTCTTTGTTTGATATGTTTGTGTGTTGTGGGTCTGCCCCCCACTGTCTATGTCTTTTTTGTTGTTGCTGGGGCTACAACTGACGTTCCCTTGTGGGAAAATAAAAGTTATTCTATTCTATTCTATTTTCAATTCTGCTCTGATATTTCTGATTGAAGTCAATGTGTGTGTGTGTGTGTGTGTGAGGGGGGGGGGGGGGGGATTATACATTATACTGTCTGGACTCTCTCCCTCTCCTGTCTCTCTCTTTCTCTCTCTTTGTCTTCTTGCTTGTCTCCTTTCTCTTCCCTCCCTCCTGTACAGTATATATTCCTCTCCCTACATTTCTCTCCTCTTTCACTATTTCCTTTGTCTCTTTCTCTCTCCCCTCTATCTTCCCGTCCTCTGTCTCTCCTCCCCCTTCTATCACTCTCTCTCTGTCTCTTTCTCTTTCAGCCGTCCTTCATGTGTGACTGAAGCCTCTCGTCGCCGTCTGTCTGACCTCATTAAGCGCACTGTGGCTGCAGACAGAGTTCTTGACTTTGCTCCTCCACCTGTGGAGATTAGAGAGGAGCCCCGGCAGGGCCCTCAGCGTACACTCAGCTGTGATTGGCCTCGGCCACTCCAGGCGTCCCACCTCATCTCAGGCACGGAGCTTTTGGGGGGGAAGAGTTGACCATAAAGGTGCCTTTCACTGTGACGGGCTTCCTTCCTTCCGCACATTATTGCATTCAAGTTGCGCAAATGACATCAGGCAAGCTACTTTCTGTACACACACACACACACACACACACACACACACACACACACACACACACACACACACACACACACACACACACACACACACACACACACACACACACACACACACACACACACACACACACACACACACACACACACACACACACACACACACAGGAAGGCTTATTATTTGAATAAAATCTGCAACAAAAAACCTTGAAATGACCTCTCTTGTGTGTGTATCAAGGGTTTGCATTCGTGTTGTTGTCGCACGTATCGCGCTCGGAGCAGTGTGGAATAACAGACACGTCATTGGCTAATACATACAACATTTACAGGGGGTGAAAGCTGCCAATCTACAACATGCTTTAATACCTTACGGTTCCTGCCCTAATATGGAAAATGACTGTAACCCCGATGGTTCTCTGGATTTAGGAGGTCTGAAGACGACGCCTTCCAGGGGCAGAATTAAAATAACAGCCCCGTACAATAGTTCTTTCACAGCTGATAGGGATCTCATTTTTCTTTGAAGAATGCCGATAAGCATTAATATCCTGTTTCCCATCTGCACGGTAATCCAACGACTCGTATTTTGATTCGGCCGAAAGCGGTCGTCAGTTCTTGTGGAGCTATGTTTACATTTATGTTTTCCCTGGGATGCGGAAAGCAGGAAGAAACGTGAAGAATAAATCCCAGTATCGTCCACAGCAGCTTCGGCCACATCTTGAACATGAAAATTTCACCTGCTCATGCACAGTACATTTCACACACAGGCATGCCGCACACACTGAGAAACACAGAACATGGCACATTGGCTGATTAGTTTATCTATCTACGAAAATGTAAATCCCAGCCTCATAATGTGCGATAGGTGCTGTGGAACATTTTAAGGACTGCAATAGTCAGGCCTTGACTTTTAGTTTTCACCCAAAAGATGAAGACTTCTATGTTACAAAACTTAATCCTAAAAATGTGACATCTGCTCCAATTATCCATGACTACAATAACCTGGAAAATTGCTGCTTCAAAATCCCTTTGAAAATCCCTTTAGAATCATGTTCACGCTAAACTTAACCGGAGGTGATGTATTCTGCTCACTGCTTAAACATGTCGCCTAAAATAATTTTAGAGCAATCATTTGAGGGTAACCATCACCATATCCATAATCAGTAGCATTCATATGCATCCCCCTTTATAATAGAAAGCCATTCACAAGGCATCCCTGTATTCTGAAGGTTCAGCAAAGCCCTATCCAACCTGCGGCAGACAGCTTAATTGCCGTCTGTGTCAATATACTTGACTATACAAATATATTATGAGCGTCGCATGATTGGCAAGGGCTAAACCAGATTTTGTGCCGCTTTTGATTGTAAGGATAAATCGTGCATTGCAAAGTGGTCTGTAAAAACCTTTGTGCCCTGACTGACAAACAGCTTCACCCCAGAAGATGGCTATAAGAACATGCCTCTGGTGAACGTGTTTCTTTAAGAAGCAGCACAAAACGATTCGCCGTAGGTCCATCATCCGTGATATTTTCTAATACTTTCCCTCTCAGAGGGTCTTACGGAGGTCCCGATCGGAACACCGCGCCCCGCAAAAAAGAGATTTGAGTTCCGTTGCTGAACCTGGGCCAATGAAGCGCTCCGGCGGGTTGAGAAACACGGATATTCGTCCGGCGGGTATGCATTTTGAAAAGGCCAACGGTGAAACAATTCAAGGTTTCAACAGATCGAAAGCCGGGGCCCGTCCCTGGCGCCCTCGTGTCCGCGCGACCGCGGCGGCGCTGTCTCCGCCTCGCCCAAGTCCTCCCGCCCGTCAACTCCGACTCCAGATAAAACCCGCCCACACCAAAATAACGTTAAAGAGGGACAGAGCAGGGAGTTAAGACAATAAGGCCAAAGTCTGCTTCTGCACTGAGACACAACCTGCGATTAAGTATTCATTTTGAAGTATTAGTTTTCAATTTTCTTGATGGGCACGTTTACTCGTATGTTGTGTTGTGTGCGAGGGAATGTGTGCGCAGGGTTCATTTGTGGTCGGTAATCCGTTGATGGAATCGGATTTTGTGATTGCGCCGAATGTTCTTCAGCCTTCGACTGTCGCTGTGCCAAAGCTGGCACGTGGACAGCATCAAAGATTACAAAGCATTACATCATTTTAAAACGTCAACAAACTGCGCTTTATCCCTCTCTAAATATGGGCTGAGAGGATTGACAAGGATGACAGAATCCGTAAGGAACCGTTTTGAAAATCCTGGTTTATTTGGAAGACATCCTTAATACACACTTTTAGGATTTGGTTATAAAAAATCCCTGTGCAGTATTCGATTTGTTTCGTCTTTTCATTTTAGATTATTGCTGTTTAAACCACAATACAATGTATATTAATTGTATACAATTGTATATTAATAAGGTTATAAAGGATAAAAAAAACTACAGGGGGTCACATGATATGCTGTGATGCTGCTCAGGAAGGAGGGGTTTTAATCAGGAGGGTTGTCCCCGTCCAGCTGTGCAAGAGTGACCCTTCTGGCTAATCAGAATCTGCAGTCTGCCTGTGCTGGCTGCGCAGTCTAGCCCTCTGACGCAATGACTGTGTAGCTCAGCTGTTGAACTGAAAGGTGAACAGAACCGGTTGCTGACATCACATGCGTCAGAGGTGTGCACTTCAATGTTAAAAAAACAAAAAACTAAAGTGAACTACACCAGGCTAATGACCCAAGGAAAGGAGTTTACAAACTCAGAAATGTATCATTAATATCAGCGCCACAAGAATTAGTTAGAACTAAACTACTACATTACACATCTGCTGTTTCCAATAACCCACTAAAATGGGTTAATATTAGTCTAACCCATCAAAATGGGTCATACTAATATTAGATTTTCATCTGTCTATTTAAATAGGAATATAGGGACACAGAGCGATTAAGGAGCGGGTTGCTTTTAAGACGGAACATTTGAAACCACCCATAACATACAATCACAACCAGACCTGTAATTGCATTTGCTGAGAAGTAATTCAGGAACAATTTACATTACATTACATTACAGGCATTTAGCAGACGCTCTTATCCAGAGCGACTTACACAGCATTTACATGGTATCCATTTCTACAGCTGGATATATACTGAAGCAGTGCAGGTTAAGTACCTTGCTCAAGGGTACAACGGCAGTGTCCTACCTGGGAATCGAACCTGCAACCTTTTGGTTACAAGCCCAGTTTCTTACCCATTATACTACACTGCCATCCACTGCCAATTTACATATAGTGGTGTTCAAAAAAATAGCAGTACAACATCAGTAACCTGATGAAGCACTGTTATTAGTAGTAGTGATATTTCTGCATGGCAAATAATTTACTTGTAGATGTAGTAGTGTAATAGAAAAACAACAGACCCAACTGTCCTGACATGCACGCTGCTTGTTCTGGGTAATTGACTCATTCATTGAAAGGGGCATGTTCAAAATAATAGCAGTGTGGAGTTTAATTAGAGAATTCATTCATTCTGTGAAAAAACAGGTGTCATTAATTGTCCTTTATTAAAGAAGAAGGGAAGCAAATGTTTCACATATTGTTATAAAATATATTTCCTTCTGAATTGCTAAGTAAAATGGGCCGTTCCAAACATTGTTCGGAGGAACAACATAATTTGATTAAAAAGTTGATTAGAGAGGAGAAAACATATAAAGAAGTGCAGCAAATTATAGGATGCTCAGCTAAAATGATCTCAAATGCTTTAAAATGGCAACAAAAACCTGAAACACGCGGAAGAAAACGAGCAACTACTGTTAAAACGGATCGAAGAATAGTCAGAATGGCAAAGATTCAGCCAATCATCACCTCCAGAAAGATCAAAGATGATCTAAAATTACCTGTAAGTGCTGTTACAGTCAGAAGACGTTTGATCGAAACTAAGCTATCAGCAAGAAGCCCCCGTAAAGCACCATTGTTGAAAAAACGGCATGTGCAGAATCGGTTAAAATTTGCCAAGGAACACATCGATTGGCCCAAAGAGAAATGGCGTAACATTCTGTGGACTGACGAGAGTAAAATTGTTCTTTTCGGGTCTAGTGGTCGTCGACAGTACGTCAGACGACCCCCGGGTACTTAATTCAAGCCACAGTACACTGTGAAGACAGTGAAGCATGGTGGCGCAAAAATCATGGTATGGGGATGTTTTTCATACTACGCTGTTGGGCCTATTTATCGTATACCAGGGATCATGGATCAGTTTGAATACATCAAAATACTTGAAGAGATTATGTTGCCGTATGCCGAAGAGGAAATGCCCCAACATTTTCCAACATCAACAAGACAATGACCCCAAACACACGAGTAAGCGAGCAACATCTTGGTTCCAGACAAAAAGGATTGAGGTAATGGAGTGGCCAGCTCAATCCCCCGACCTCAACCCCATTGAAAACTTGTGGGGTGACATTAAAAATGCAGTTTCTGAAGCAAAACCCAAAAATTCACAGGAACTGTGGAATGTAGTTCGTTCATCTTGGGCTGAAATACCTGTTTCTAGGTGCCAGAAGTTGGTTGACTCGATGCAACGCAGATGCGCAGCAGTTATAAAAAACAATGGTTATGCAACTAAATATTAGTTCAGTAATTTAAAGTGAAGTTAAATCTTGAAACATTTCTTCAGTTTATACAGTAAGGGCCAAATCCACAAAGAACGGATTGCTCCTGGCAATTAGCTCAAAGTTAATACAGAGATTGCAAAAGCAATCCTCACCAGTTTACCACGGTATCCACAAAAGATTTTGCTCCAATGATATGCCCGGGCAAACACGCCCACAAATTTGCCACCTGTCTGCACTTTGCACCGATGATTGCAATTAGCCATGTGGCAGCCTATATATTGGCTTGTGCCAAGAACACAATATCAACGACAATGGCAGAGAGAAAGCGCAAATTAAAATTTTCTGAAACCGAGTTGCATGTCCTCACCAACGAGGTGCAGAGACATGAAGCTAAATTGCAGTCGCGGAATCTCACCCCAAGTGAGAGAAACCATATTTGGGAGTCGATTGCAAAAAGTGTTTCAGGCTTTTCTCCATATTTCAGGACACAGATTGGTTCTTAATGAAAATGACAGACCACACTTTTTTTTTCCAGAAATATCAGTCTGTTATGTCTCACCCTTAAATCCCCTTATGGACGGAATTTACTTTCAAAAGAAAAAATAAATAGAGGTTTTGTGTTATATTATTCAATGCACATTCATATCAGGCCGTTTCTGAAAAGAGTCGGTTTGTCGCTAATTCGTGACAAAATAGGCCTTAAGAGGTTTATCATCCAATTCGTCCGGTTAATACCTGCTTTTCAAAAGTGGTATTTGCACCTCTCTAACTGTGTGTGGCAATTAGCTCATGGTGTTTGTGGATTACACGCAAGGCTTCCTTGGGGCAATTTTGCTGGCAAGTACCTAATTTACATACATTTAAATGAGAGGGGTGCAGCCGTGGAGCTATTTGCTCATCGGTGTAGTTTGCTATACCTTTCAGCCTTTGCATGTGCTTTGTGGATTGGATGCAATTTTTTTGACTCATTTGCACAGGGTTTGCCCGGGCAAACGCTGTGCAATCCTTTTGTGGATTTGGCCCTAAGTGTTTGAGTTTGAAGAGAAAAATGTCGACACTGATTTTTTTTTTTAACAGATTAATATTCCTTTTCTTTGCTTCCTGTAAAAGAATAACGCAGACTTGATAAAAATTTGTTAATGCTTTGATTTGGTATTGAATGTGTAATGTTTCCACTACATTTGAAATATGGAACTAAAAGCTATTAAAAAATATTTGCACTTTATTCACTTTTTTTAATGCACTGCTATTTTTTTGAACACCACTGTACATTACTGTGTAGCATATGAGTATGTTGCAATAGAGCTATGTAGGAGGCCTGCTTGTCTGTGAGTGGAACCAATAGCGGCCACCTTTTGTGTGGAATACATGTTCAGTGGGTCAGAAATAAATAATATGCTAATTCAATATGCCATTCAGATACCAGCTTATTCAGTCACGGAGAGTTAAGGTTATATATACTGCTTTCCAATAGGAGTTTTAGGGCCTGATTTACATGAAGACCTTTAGCATATGTAAAACCTTTTAGCACACGCAAAACTGAAAACACAAGCAATGATTGGTGCAATTCAAATACCATGATGAATTACTGGTCATGTTACTGGTTTTGCATGTGCTAAAAAGGTTTTGCACATGCTAAAGGTCTTAGTAAATCAAGCCCTTAATGTACTAATTAATCTATACTCTCTCTACAGCAAGGTTCTTCAATTACGTCTTTCTGGAGGCCAGATTCTACTTAAAAATTATGTATGCAGGCCAAATATGTTCAAGACACCAATTATAACACGATATATGAGTAAGATATACTACACATGCATACAAACAAACCAGATTCTAACTTTCTTAGCATATGCATAGCAGTAACTTATTCATTAATCACTAGTGCAGAAGTAAGCTGACGCTGTGCACATGAATATCTGGACACATGCATACATATACTTTATGAAGCAAACATTCACTTTTTTTCCTTTCAATAATCAAGGGACAAGAGTATGTCCAGGGCAGACCACATTTAACCCCCAGGCTGCCAAGCTGAATAGCCCTGCTCAAAAGCAAGGTTGGTCATTATTTCTACTGTTGAAACCACACTGCACTGCAACTGATACCGACCAGGTTTTTTTGTCACAAAATGAAAATTCAAAAACAAGCATCAACTATACATCTTACTTTGAGACAAGTTACAGGTTGCAATAATGTACATACCATCTAATGTTACATCTGTCATCAACTGAAAAAAATGCAGGTTGGATATGATGCATTGGGTTTTTTTGGGTTAAATATATACATGTACATTGCTGAAAAGATAGCATGTATATACAGTATGAGCCCAGAGGATAGCCCATAAAAGCATTAATGAAAACACCTGGAAACAAATAAACATACACATCTGACAACACTCACATGAGACGTCAAACACAACTGTGAACATATAAAGCACAGCTAGATCTTTCAGCGACCGGAAAGTATGACCGGTTAATCGCCACAACATGATTTAGCCAAAGATGACCTAGACCTAAAGGTTTCAGTTATTTATTTTATAAAAAGCAGCTATTGTACTACTCTCTGGCTCCCACCAAGAGGGCCCATCAGGGGTGTCTAACCTGAACTTGTGCTGGTTGTTCTGGATCTCCTGCCACGAGGCTACACTGCTGTTGTGGAACTTGTGCTGGTTGTTCTGGATCTCCTGCTGCTAGGCTACACTGCTGTTGTGGAACTTGTGCTGGTTGTTCTGGATCTCCTGCTGCTAGGCTACACTGCTGTTGTGGAACTTGTGCTGGTTGTTCTGGATCTCCTGTCATGATTCTACACTGCTGTTGTGGAACTTGTGCTGGTTGTTCTGGATCTCCTGTCACGATTCTACACTGCTGTTGTGGAACTTGTGCTGGTTGTTCTGGATCTCCTGTCACGAGGCTACATTGCTGTTGTGGAACTTGTGCTGGTTGTTCTGGATCTCCTGTCATGAGGCTACATTGCTGTTGTGGAACTTGTGCTGGTTGTTCTGGATCTCCTGTCACGAGGCTACACTGCTGTTGTGGAACTTGTGCTGGTTGTTCTGGATCTCCTGTCACGAGGCTACACTGCTGTTGTGGAACTTGTGCTGGTTGTTCTGGTTCTCCTGCCACTAGGCTACACTGCTGTTGTGGAACTTGTGCTGGTTGTTCTGGATCTCCTGTCACGAGGCTACACTGCTGTTGTGGAACTTGTGCTGGTTGTTCTGGATCTCCTGTCACTAGGCTACACTGCTGTTGTGGTGTGTAGGGCCTGGGATCAGAAGGTGAGGGGTTAACAGGTTCTAACTGAGAGGCCTTTTTTCTCTCTCACACAGGAGGACTGGGAGATGTGCTACACAATGAACACCTCACATGTCTCTCGTGTCTGGAGAAACGCTCCATTATGGCTGTTCTGCTGGGGAAAAGAATAGAGGACTTAACTTGGCAGGAAGAGAATGAGAGAGAGTGGGAGAGTGAGAGGGAGAGTGAGAGTGAGAGGGAGAGAGAGAGGGAGAGGGAGAGAACGGGAGATGGGAGAGAAGGACAGAGAGAGAGAGACACCTCGGTGCAAACGGAGCAAGAAGACACTACTGAAGCACATTCTCATTGGTTCTTTTGGGCACAAGGCAGCCTTTATGTAAACACAATTTGACACTTTTTACTTTACTAATCACATACTTAAGTAATATTACACCTGGGTCCATTGAAATACTGTATTGCAATTTATGATATTGGACGTAATTAGAGACTCTTATCTTTCCTTTATGAAACATAAAAAAACTGCTAAAGGTATACAATTATCTGTTGTTGCTATACAACATGTTTGCAACCTATGATATTTAATCCAGTATATCTTTTTGTATTAGAACTAGGCCATGGATAATTGGAATAACTTGGGGCGGTTCTCGAATAGGAGTCAGATTTACTGTATTGAGTAATCCAAGACAACAGAGGTTATCATGAGCGGGAGATATTACTGCGGAGGAAAAATATTAAACCATCGACTGGCTTAAGAGCACGCTCTTTCATCCTGTTGCACAACATCACAATATACAACAGATTAATCTATGTGATGGGGCAGACCATGAGCTCAAATGATTATTACGAAAGAGAAATCAAATAAGTGTTTCCAGTGTAGTGACGCATCCTACAATCTGCTATGACATCCTGCACAGTAAAATGTTCCGTTTTAAATCAACTCTTACAGAGTACGTACGGTCCCATTTGGACTCACGTACTCTGTTAGAGTTGAATTAACACTGGACATTTTACTGTGTGGCTGTGCCAGCAGCCACACAGGGGGTCACATGATATGCTGTGATGCTGCTCAGGAAGGAGGGGTTTTAATCAGGAGGGTTGTCCCCGTCCAGCTGTGCAAGAGTGACCCTTCTGGCTAATCAGAATCTGCAGTCTGCCTGTGCTGGCTGCGCAGTGTAGCCCTCTGACGCAATGACTGTGTAGCTCAGCTGTTGAACTGAAAGGTGAACAGAACCGGTTGCTGACATCACATGCATCAGAGGTGACGCGTGCACTTCAGTGACTTGATGGGCCACGAGTGTGATCTGGCTTTCAAAATTAGGACGGAAAAACATCATAAATAAAAATTGGTAAATGAACCCTCCACAGCATATTTGAGACACACCTTTACTGTATGTTAAATTCAAGCTATCAGCCATCCTGTCCAGAGGGGAAAGGAAAGGCTCTTGGGTCTGCTGGCTGAAGCCAAGGTGTCTGTGTCATCTGATAGAGAGGGAGACAGCCTGAAGGAGAACCAGCTATGAATGCTATTGACACTACAGTCAAAAACACCCCAACAGGCAATCAAAATCATGTCCCACGTAAGCTCCATCCATTTGGGGGGGGGGGTTTAGGCTTCCTGAATGGGACGATGCTTCCAGTGTTCATTCACTACCAACTACATCCAAAGGAATTTGCAACGCTCACATTTTTACACTTTGCATACCTCACACTACCTGTTCATGCAGCTGTATCTGTCGGACTGGAGTAATTTGGGTAAGGAACCATGCAGCTGTATCTGTCGGACTGGGGTAATTCAGGTAAGGAACCATGGAGCTGTATCTGTCAGACTGGAGTAATTCAGGTAAGGAACCATACAGCTGTATCTGTCGGACTGGAGTAATTCAGGTAAGAAACCATGCAGCTGTATCTGTCGGACTGGGGTAATTCGGGTAAGGAACCATACAGCTGTATCTGTTGGACGGGTAATCCAGGTAAGGAACCATGGAGCTGTATCTGTCAGACTGGGGTAATTTGGGTAAGGAACCGTGATGCAGCTGTATCTGTCGGACTGGGGTAATTCAGGTAAGGAACCATGGAGCTGTATCTGTCAGACTGGAGTAATTCAGGTAAGGAACCATGGAGCTGTATCGGTCAGACTGGAGTAATTCAGGTAAGGAACCATGCAGCTGTATCTGTCAGACTGGAGTAATTCAGGTAAGGAACCATGGAGCTGTATCTGTCGGACTGGAGTAATTCAGGTAAGGAACCATGCAGCTGTATCTGTCGGACTGGAGTAATTCAGGTAAGAAACCACGCAGCTGTATCTATCGGACTGGAGTAATTCAGGTAAGGAACCATGCAGCTGTATCTGTCGGACTGGAGTAATTCAGGTAAGAAACCATGCAGCTGTATCTATCGGACTGGAGTAATTCAGGTAAGGAACCATGCAGCTGTATCTCTCGGACTGGGGTAATTCAGGTAAGGAAACTTGCTCTAGGGTACAAAAGGGCTGGAATCCGTTTTCCTCCCTGCATTCACAAACCTGTGAGATTAAAGGAGCACACCAGATAGGCCAAAGGCACCACTAACTGCCGTAGCTGAGATGAGCAAGTCAGGCCTCATAAAAAGCTCAGTGGCCGGAACTGCCATGCGCTGTCAATCAATGACTGATGAGAGTCAAGCCAAATGGCTTTGATCCCTCTGCCCACACACTTTAATTGGTCTAAATTCCTGAGTCAGACAATACATGATAACTCTGCCTACTGGTTACCTTGCTTCTCAGGGTTACTGAACATAATAATAGTTTCTGTAAATTGCCCCCAACATTTATGATTCTTAATTTTTTCTTGTAGGAATTTCACCAGCTGCAAGAAATGGTTCTGATTCACTCTAACATGCATATAAAAGATGGATATTGATATACACAAAATAAATTATATTGAGATACTACATATTAACAACTACTGTATATCTAGAGGGAACTAAAAAAAAAAATTACATAGATTCTAGCACTGTAAAATAAATTTGACAATACAAAATTTCACAAAAGCAATCCTTAGTAACAGAAGGTATATAAAACAAGACTAGACTACTTGTTATATCATCAACAGAGAAATACGAAATATTGACCTAAATACAAAAATAAAACTACAAAACGTGTTTCATATAGGCGCTTGGATTTGATATTCAAACTGGTACTCCTTTTATGGGGGTTCTAAACTTTGACATCATGTGACAAGCTTGTTTTCAGGTCTGCAATGGCACGCACTTCAATAACAACAACAATTAAGAAATGCCTCCTTAATACCAATAACACTTCAAGTAAAGTCAAATTTATTGTAGCGCCTATTTCCAGCATTTCTTAAATAAAGCTTATGTCACCATACTAAATCCCTGTCCCGTATGCCTTCATGAATTCACCGCACGGCCGGCAGGCCACATTATCACAGACGGAAAACTAAACAAAGCGCGAATGCACCGAGTCATCTGCTGGCCGGCGGAGCAGATTGACTGAAAAACTGAGTGTTTATGATTATAATAGTAGCTAATAATAATTTAAACAGGTCACGGTAACGCCATAATTTCAGGTGTCCGACACACAGGAAACCAAAGCAGACACGTATTGGAGGTTTTCTTTTTGAGAGAACACATTCTTAGCGAGAGTAGTGTACATGTTCATCCCAACGCCAAGTGTCATGTTGTACAACAAGGGGCTTTGCGCCACGCCAGAACAATAACAATACACCTTAATCACGTTTTTTTGCATCTACAAGCTGAAAATGAAAAGAAAATGGAAATGTACCTCTGAAATGGCATCAGGCAGTGTAGCCTAATACATTATAATAGCCTACATGCTGTTGTTTAGCGTCTATACACAAAATCATGTATTTAAATACCAACCCTTGGAATGTACTGCTTAGATCGCTATCTGTCTACATCTAGGTACCTTTGCATTCTCAAAATTACGTCGCCGCCAAATATTTAATGCATTTTTGTCCTGCCTATCTATGTTTACATACTTTATCAAAGGCAAATATCTCACCTGCAAGATGCAAGTAGACACGGGCACGTACTACATCTATAAGACCAGGTGCACCTGCCCCAGGTCTGCAGTGATTTCAAAAGCTGACAATATTTCATATGTACAGTATTACACACGTTTAGATAGACGAAAACATCCGCTTACCGTCGTGTATTCAGTCGTTACTCCCCATCGTTGTTTTGAAATTTCCACGTCCCTTTCAAAATGCTTTATTTCGTCCCTATAATAAACAAGCCTCCCCGTCCGCCTGTCGCTCTCTCTCTCATCCTCATGTCATTCTCCGCTGCAGCAGAATCACAAAGTCACTCCTCCCCCTATCGCTTCCACACCATGACGTCAAGGACCGACAGCATCCACCCTCCTTTGCTATGCCATTGGCGATCTCCACACCTGGCGTCTCGGTTCTGAAAACCAGCGCCGTCCTCAGTTCGTCTGGTTTTGCGTCAATAAAATTCAAGAGGTGGGTCTTTTTTGCAGAAGGAAGCGGTACTGTGAAAATGGCGCAGGGATGCATTGCACTGTAGGCTGCAGCAGTGCACGTCGGTGGCACGCCAGCGGATGGCGCTTGGTACCTTCCTGGAAAGGGAAAGTTAGGCCGTGCCGTAGGTTTTCAGTGGCGCTTGCTAAATTGTTGCGCGGGCGTCTAATACAATGCTTTGCTTTCTGAGGATCTGTGTAATGAAATGTGCTAAGTACCGTGCAAATCTGCCAGTCTCAGATAAACATTATAGTTGTAAACTCAAAATATGTTCTGAGTTTTAACCATTTAACATGAATAAGACTACGTAAAAACAAACACACGTGACATTTCCGAATTGATATAGCCTACTGACAATGGCCTATATAGCCTAGTTTACAATGAAACTCGTTAAATTGTGATTAACATGTTTTATGTATACACACTGAAAATCTTAAGAATTAAACTGTATAATGATTTAATGTAACCTGTGTTGTGTGTTAGGGAAGTAATTTATGTATGGTACATATTTAATACCCAGCAAAATAATAACTGCCAAAAACATAATTTCTATTCAGTGAAGTATCATCCATCTATCCATTATATAACCCGCTTATTCCTGGTCAGGGTCGGAACTCTGCAGACTGGCAGGCTGTTGTCAGCAGAAAATATATCTCTAGTCAGATCTCCCTTCATTTGCAGATAAAATATGTCTTTGAAGACTGGTGTTTTTACAGAATAGTGAGTTCAGACAACTTAAAATATTCAGTCCAGTGGAACCAGTCCTTTCAAGTTGGAACATTCTAATGTATGGCTCCCCAAACGAGCAAGGTTCATAAAATGCAGAAGACAAATGCACACCATACAGTTAAAGTGCTAAACATCTTAAAACTTAACTTGGGAACTATTTTACTTGGTCCAGAGGGAAGTCTGCCCTCTACTGGCCTGCCAAAACGTTTTCCTATAGAGGTTGTCCATCCAAGTAGCAATAAACCCCAAATTCGATCCAATTTATATTACACCATAAAGTGGCAGAAAACAAAAGGGTAGTATTCCTGCTATCCTCAAGGATTTGGCAAACAGACTCAAACTGCATGCCATATAGATAATCTTTTCATATGTGTTTTAATATATAGACAGAAACCCATGATTATGAAACTATTCACCTCCTTTTTGATTTGCAAAGTTTTGAGCATGCAGCCAACATTGCTCTACCATGTAGATGGTGGACATCAAGTTGAAACACATAATTGACTTCAAATGCAAAATAAAGTAATGCTTATTTGCAATACCCAGATAGCTCTGGATATGTGGAATGGGTGAATGAGAAGGGCCAAGACAGGCATGAAGTAGCACAGACTTGTCCCTTTGCTCCAACAAATAATATATGGCAGTTGGTACTACAATTACAATTGAATACTCATTATTCAAAGCTGGCTGCTTAGCTTCTATCTGCAAGGATGAGGGAGGTGTGTTTATTATGCATAGCACGGCTATTAGCATCCAAGGGCTGTTGCAGGCATCATAAGCCATACTGTCCCCATCTCAGAAGTTCTAGTTTAGCATGTACAATGCTGGAGTGTTGAAACACAAAATTCGTTTTTAACGTTTAACCAGTATTTAATCAGTTTAATCGTTTAATCAGTATTTTTTATTACTTACTTGTTAAAAAGCAATATAGGAGGGCCAGAAATCAGTCGTAATTTCTGTGTGCCTGTGGTATATAGCCTACTGAACCTTATTCCTTCAAAAAAATTCATTATGGTACAATACCCCCCCCCCCCCCCCCCCCCCTTGGTCCCAAGATTGTACAGATCCCCTTTTGAAAGATGAGACATGTCTTGTTAAAATAAACCATCTTGGTCTGAAAGATCAACATGCCATTAAAAACAAGTTGTAGCCTATTACTATCGAGTTGAAAACGTTTACTTTACTCTTGAAGAGCAGTGTTTAATTGCATACTAAAACAGAGTATTTTGCGCAGAAGAATCAAATATAAAACAAACCTAGATTCCTCGTATCGTATCTTTTATTTTTCTTATAACGTTTTTTTTAAATTTTATAACGAAACCAGGTTTTGTACTTTTTAGAGCCGGCGACAATAAACAATGAATCGTGGACAATGAATGACATTATATATTACAATCATTTGGCAGACGCTCTTATCCAGTGTATCAGTTATTGCTACACTGACGAACCTCAATTGTTCCAGTTGTCCAATCCCTTACAAAAAAAAACTTGTCGGACGAGTTTGCACACTGAGCCTGATTGCCTGCGCAAACGCCGAGGTCTCAATTGTGACTGCATTCACCTGCTGCATCCTGCCTGCGCGTCCATGTTCTCGCCTTTGTTGAGAATAACTCCCTGAAAAAGAGTGTAAATGAAGATGAAATCCAAAGGTTTCTCGGCATTACTTTTAATATTTTATATGGGATTTGTACGTAACAAACCTTCCTCGTTGTCTTGCCCCAGTGGTCAATTCGCATTGAAAAACCAGTGTGTTGGATGTCATCCCTCCTGCACCGAATGTGTCGGTCACGAGCTCTTCAATTGTACAACCTGCGGAGTAGGTAGGTAACTTAGAATTTAGCCTATACTGTATTTTCAATTATTAGCCTAATACATACTTAAGATGAACATGTGAGTAATATTTGGGTCGTTTGTTGAATAACTGTACACAGCAAAGCATTCTTCTGACCTCCAATTCAATTTGAATATTTCTTAAACTTTACGTGAGCATATTCGGTGAGAAATGGTATGTAGCCTAACATTATTTGGCCTCCTACGTATTTGCCGTTCTTATCTCATTCACCTAAGTGGTACACAGTAAATTCACCGCAAAATGTCCAGTGTTAATTCAACTCTAACAGTGTTGATTAAACTCTAGCATCTGCTCTGGACAGATTAGGCTCATATGTACACTGTTAGAGTTGAATTGACACTGAACATTTTAATGTGTAGGCCTATATCGTAACACCATTATGTTCAAAGGCCGGTTACCCGTTAGGTCCATGTGGCAGAAAGAGCCAGTCCATCCATATTCCGTTGTGCCTACAGCTACAATCAAAGAGACACAAGACGCCACCATTTATCCAAATGACAAACGGACAATCCGACTTCAAAGAAGTAGTTGTTTTGAGCGTGATGTATATCGCATAGCTCAAGGCGAAGAAAATCGAAGAGGGGCTATTAAACTGAGTGCCCACGCCAATCATTTTGAAGCCACCAAATAACATTACATTGATTGATAGAAACTTGAGAAATCCCAATACTAAAATTACAAGAATAATATGTAGCCTAAAAGAAATGTTAAACTGAAATAATTTGATATGTTAGCAAGTCGGTTAATTGCAAATGCTGCGTTTCTGAGTGAATGTACGTACCACGTTAATGTGAGCATAGATTAAATTAAAATGATACATGTAATTGAATAAAGACTTTAATGTAGCATGGTGCTTGTTGTAATCTGATAACGCCAGAGAATGGAGCCAAAAAAAACAACAACAAAAAAAACGTATGTAGACGTTACTGACACCCATTGCTCATTGGTGCTAAGCTGTGTAACTATTAGATGTGCATTTTCCACAACCTTGAGGTACCTGGTTCATAAAGATATTCAGAGTTGTGATTGTAGGCAAATATATCACATTTCACTTCATGTCGTGTTCACTGGAATGTGTTAAAACATTGTTTTGACTTAACCCTCCAGTATTCTTAATTTCTTTGCCCCACCTTTAACCAGGGTAACCTATTTAGGCTACATAACATTCAATATAGGCTACTGTCCACTCCACAGTTGGATATTTATTTAAACTTTTAAGATTGCCTTGTTCACAGGTACAACAACTGTGGGCCTTGTGGAATCTTAGCAGGCAACCATTTGATTATCGGTACAATTCTTCGACTGGTGGTACTTTCTGACTTAAGGCCTTTATTGAGGGAGCTTGAAGGGCTCAAAATGATGCAGTTGCAGTTACTCTGCAATGGGTTTATCCGTTATAGTCGCCGACCCAAGGTCGTAACAGTCACCAACCTCTCCAGTTCCTCAGGTTGTAATTGTAAGTTGACCTTACCGATTGAATGAAGGTAATATGAAATTAACACAAAAAAATACAAAACCTTTGTTGTGGAAATACTGCACGAGTGATATAAACGCTGAAAAGAAATTAAATGGCAACCAGATGGTTTAGACCATTGCTTTTGTTAAAGCTGGTTTGCTCTTTAGAAAAATGGGAATCTTGTTTGATGTGGTCGAAGGAAATGAAGGAATTTGGGCTTGGGTGTTTAACGAAGGAACTTTTCTCCCCCATTGGTTTAGTTCTGAAGGAGGCCCCCTCTACAATAACGTGGAATGTGAGCATACAAACATATCCAGGCTTCTGTTGGTTCTGTCTACTGTGGGAATATTTAATCTTGATGTGCAAATACACCCTGTGCCCCTGGTCAACGAGGTTTGTGTGGTGTAGTTGCTACGAAGGAAGTTTCCGTGACCTGGGGCTGTAAACTATTCCCTACTGATCTCAGGACCGTTTTTTAAATTTTATTTCTTACTTGTGGCTGATGTTGTCTCCGTTGAATCTAATGAAGCTGCTTTGTCCAAGTTTTCTGAGTAATTATTTTGAAATGGTGCCACATCGTCAGATGTTCATCACGTCGTACACAGCATTTTTATTATGGGTCCCGGTTACCACTAAACTGGTAATACTGATCAGGACTGTGTCAAGCTTTCCAAATGCTGAGGAAGACGTACATTGTGCTTCTTATGAAGTGCGACCGATATGAGTAAAATGAGTAAGCCAGGCTTGTTCAGGTGAATCGGGTACCTCAGCCATATCCTTGGCAATGTTTTAATTGGTCTAGTAAATGGGCATGTGTGATAATATCAGGCTAGTATCAGTACCTGCCTATAATATCTTAAAACAAACGTATCTCTATTGGCTGGTAAACTAAGATTATGGCCAATATGACGATGCAACTTCTGACGTTGTAAAGGAAGTGGGAATGGTATGCTTAAAAAGGAGCCCAATCATAGTTATCTGAACCTCTTATTTATTTTTAATTGATAATGACCTGGGGATATCCTATCACTGACTGAACTTGCAGTACAGTAAGTTATGCCTTGCTCTTTGGGGCTGTTGACTGTGGCTGTCACTTGCATGGTCATTAATTTGTTTCTCTAGCCATAGTGTGAATGTGTATTCTCCAGAATTCACCGACCTGTATTCGACAAACATAAGCATATTTTCTGTCAGATCATTTGTTAAAATACATTCTTAAAGTGCCCCCCCCCCCCCCCCCCCCCCAGTCACAGTAAATTCTAAACCATAGAAAGATTTCAATGTGAATACTGAATAGGTGATGTGATGTGTGATGAACATCAGTCATCAACGTGAATAAATCGTGTTAAATCTTCTGAATTCAGGATGAGCGTGTACGTGCTCTTTTTGTATGCAATGAATAAACTCGCAGTACAACGGGAGGGTCGTCTTGCATGTAGCCACGCGAATGATGAAGAGCAGCCATTGATTCAGATTTTCAGCGGAGCCCGATTGATCGGGGGGCGGCATTCCTGCCGTGACCTCTAATGTAGTCGTCTTCAGCAGTCAGGAAGTGCAGGCCAGGCGTATCGTACCATTAACCTCGTTTGTGCCCCCCCACCCCCAGATGAAGATGGGTCGGAGAGATTCTTACACCAGGGGCACTGTCGTCTCCACTGCCCCCGGGGGTTCTATCCCAACAGGGTCCTGTATTTCTGCCAGCCCTGCATGCCCAACTGCGAGCTGTGCACCGACGCCCACATCTGCGCCAAGTGCAGGGAAAACTACAAGCTCCTGCGGGGGCTGTGCCAGAGGGCTGATTGTGAAGAGGGTGAGTCTGCTGGGACACCACCCTGCAGGAAAATTCCGCCGCCTTTACTGTCCAAGGCTCCATGTGGGGCTGGTCTCTGTCTGTTTCCCTCATACCCCTTTCACACAAAAAAAACCCGGAAATAACACGGGATATTGAACACGGGCTTGTCCGCGTTTGAACCATTCGCGCCGCACTATGGTCCCGGGTAAATCCTGGATTGTCGCCATTCACACAAGTCCATAAGTTTCCTTTTGTAGGCCTACATGTTCCGTTTTTCCTGCCAATACAGCTAGCTTGGTAGCCAGCTGGCTAGCGGATACAATGTGTAGTTTGCCGTTACGCTGGCTTAACCCAGTATGTTAATTCCTGAATCGATAGCCCAGTGATGTGCTCCAAATCTTTCAAATGAAAAAACTGTCACAAAAAACAACGTTACGAGTAACGTTATTTAATAGGCTATTCGCCATTACACATTTGCCTGTGACAACTGAGCAGTGATCGTCTTGTGTGAATCGAACTGTGATAATTCCAGATTTGTTCGGATCTAATGTGCATTCACAGGAATAGCCTACGGTTTCCGTCATTTATGTAAAAGTTTCGGTACATGGTTTCTGCACAAGTTTAGGACATGACAGTGCTGCGTAGAGTCGCCCGTGTCGCCCCTTTCACACCGAAGCCGAGCCGTGTCCGAACACGCATCGGATGGCTCGGGTTGACCCTTTCACATCAAAGGAAAACACAGGTTTTACCCGAGTAGTTGCTTCGGTGTGAAAGGGGTATCAGTGTGTGTGGAAGGGAGAATGACAGTGTGTGTTAAGTCGGTTTGAGAGCATTTGGGTGTAGGAGAGAGATGAGTATTTGTGTTTGTTAGTTGGGTGGACGTATAGAGTGATAGTGTGCGGGGATGTAGCTGGAGATGGGACCGCGCTGAAGCTGGGTTGCAGGTGTCTGGACACTGACACTGGGATTGGGTTGCCAGGTCCTGCTGAGTCTCAACCATGTTTTGTGTGTTGCAGGCCAGGTTGAAGACCCTGAAGTGGGGGAGTGCATTGACTGCGAGATGGGATGCAAAACCTGTTCTCCAGGTAGGTCCCATGTGGCCAGCCTACCCCGGGGCCTGTGGTATATGAACAGAGGGATTTGCACCAGGGCTGAGGCTCATGGAACAGATTTCTATAGCTTTCTTGAGCTCAAGTAGAGCAATTAATGGGTTCGGTGAGGGGAGTCATTGTAGACTCAAGTTTCTCAGTCTTTCTTACCAATTTGTGGCTTTAGGTCCGATTAGGCATATATTGGCACAGATTCTCTGGACTAACCAGATGTCCTGCTCCACACTCATACCATTGAAACCAATACATCTGTTTACCAGGGTGAACCTGTGATATTAGTTAGCCATTTTGTTTTTGTTATGTAAAATCACCAGCTTATAGCTATACTGGAGACAGTCTGGCATAGAGGTCAAGGACCTGAAATTAACTAAAAAACCATAAGGTTGCTTATTCCAAACCTGGCTGTAGTATTGTCATTACAGTTCCTTTTGAGCAAGGTACTTAACCAGAATGACTTCATTAAATATCCAGTTGCATAAATGGAAAAGAAATATATCTAAGCTGTGTAAGCCACACGGGGATGACAGCTGAGCAAATGAATAACTAAAAGGATAATGCCCCTCTGTTGTTCAATGCAGTGAATGGCTTTTGATGGTACGGTTAATGCCGAAATGTCCGATGTAAAAGAAAACAGTTGTTGTGTTTTTTTTTTTCCTCTCTTTATTTTCAAAGTGTATAGTAAGATCAGTGGTGGCCTGGCTTTCCCCCGCTGCTTTCATGTGAGCCTGTTGTTGGGGAAAAGCACTTTGTCACACTGGCTTCCTTTGTGCGCTGATCGCTCCTTTTGTCCCACAAACAGATGACCCAGAACTGTGCAGCAGCTGTGTGGCCGGCTACTTTCTGTGAGTGCCTTTCTGTCTTTCCTTACCTCTTTATTTCTGCCAGGAAAAACGATCTCTGCCGGTGTAGCAAGACCCCGTTTTCGGTCATTTCAACGGCGGGGTCATACAAGCGCGTACGCACGCACACATCTTAATGGGATCCGTTTTATAACACGGAGTTGCTGTTGACGACGACCGTCGGTTTCCTTTTGTCTGCTCAACGGTACTACACAACGGCGGCGGCGCTGCGTCAAACGGGCTGCCGCTTAAATGGGCACGCCTGATGACGGTGTGAGACGAATACAAGCGAACTTGGGACTGTTATCGGAGTTCTCCGCCCTGTCTGCGTAACACGGGCCATCGCTGGCCTGAGGGCGCCGGCGACTCGTAGCGGTTGGCGCCGTTGGGACGACCGCGGAGCCGTCAAGCGCGACCCTGTCTTATGACGGTTCGGGAGCTGAACAGTGCTTCGGTTAAAAATGTCGGAAGCGCCGAAGATGAATGAGGTTAGTCGGTCTCTCCCCCTGCCCTCCTTTTTTTAGCCTGACTCCACAGAGCGGGCCCCACAGAGTGGAGCTCACTGCATCTCATTCCAGAACCAGCCCCCCTTCGCTGTACCTGAGCCGCGTAACCAGAACAGAGCTCTGATTGTGCACCCCCCTGCATCGAGTTACACGCGGCCGAGCGCAGTCCCCTCTCCCTGTCACCTGAGCTCGGCCGCGGGACACTGAGGCCCTTTCTTCGTCCCGGAGACACTGTGAAACGAGCACACGGCCCGCGGCCCCGAAGGCCTCTGCAGTTTGGGGTTGCCCTTCTCAAAGGAAATGTTGGAAAAGGTTTATATTCGTTCTTTCATCCGCTCCCGTCTTCTCTCCCCTAACAGTGCCCCTGAGTGAGCTTAGCGCTGCCTCAGAGCCTCTGTGTCCCTGCTCAGTGCTGCCTGTGTCCCTGCTCAGTGCTGCCTGTGTCCCTGCTCAGAGCACTGCAGCCGAAGCCTGTGCACTCGCTCCTCCCAGCCTGAGGCTGCTAACCTTACGGTCCACACAGGACAACAAGAGAGAGCAAGCCAGCACAGGCAACTACAGTTACAATTACAATCATTGGTCATGTTACTGGTTTTGCGTGTGCTAAAATGTATTGCACATGCTAAAGGTCTTAGTAAATCATGCCCTAAGTGCCAAGAAAACAATACGTGCATTGGCAGTTGGGAATAGACTACAGAACATACATATACACTTGGTACGAAGCCAAAAGCAAAGTATACATCCAATCCGATACAAAGCCAGCAATATGAGGGCATCGTAGTACATAACGCTAGGGTCAAAGTGCAAGTCCATAGTAGGCCAGAAATGCGTATGTTGGGATGGGCAATGTCAGGTGCCGTGGCTAGAATTAGGGGTGATGTTGCTTGACGCGATGAAAACTGGGGGTGGGGGTCTCTGCAGTCCTGACTGAAGGCGGGAGAACCACCTGGGAGCCCCGCGGGGGAAGAGTCCGGACCTGGCCGAGACCAGAGGACAGGCACATTTCTCACTGATCACAACCATGCTGTATGGGCAACTGCCGTGTTCAGAAAGAGCCAGTGCAGTGGTAATCCGAGGGACCCTAGCCAAACTAACCCTTATGGAAAAAGAATATACTGCAGTATATTGTAAATATGTCAAAATTATCTTCACAATATATTTTAAATATACTGCAGTATATTACATTTCCATAAGGGAAGCCAATCCTGCCCCTGACAGAACAATGCCAGCTTACTGCCCAGACGTAGTAGGCTAATGACAATGCCAGGGCTGAAACCTCTGATGTTTAGACCATACAGTCAGCCTGCATTTGTGATGAGCATCTTTACTGACTGAGCCACTCGGGAGCCATTTTGTATGTACCAGACATTTGTACTGTGCAGCTCTTTTTAAAATATGAGTAAACTGCCTGCCCTGCCACGGATCCACTGCATTATGCATGTAGGAGTTAAGTTATGGGTCACATTTAGTGCTCTGACCTTCAGCCCAAAGCTTAGTCATTTTACTGAGGCATCACAGATCCAAGGAGAGATTAGTTTTACTATGGATGAGAGATGTTAACCCTCTCTGTTTAACACAGAGCTTCATTCACTGTGGCATAATGCAGTACACACATACCACCGTTTTTTTTTGTTCTCGGGGCCATTCGAAGTTAAACGTGCGTGGGCGAGTTGCATGTCCTCAGATTGATTGGCTAAGGCTGGTTAAATAACTGAATTAAATCTAAGTCCTGTTTGCTTTTTTTGTATTGGTCTGCATTTTCTGCATTTCTGCCTTTTATTTGAGGTCGGGCAGGTTAGAGAGGCCGCATATTCCTGATCCACATAGGAAGTGAAGGCAGGTGAAATGAGGAAAATCATGCTGCTCTCTTTCTGCAGCCAGCAGATTCAGATCATTCTTGTGTGTGTGTGTGTGTGTCTGTCTGTCTGTCTGTCTGTCTGTCTGTCTGTCTGTCTGTCTGTCTGTCTGTCTGTCTGTCTGTCTGTCTGTCTGTCTGTCTGTCCTGTATGTCTGCATGAGTTTTGAAGCGTGTGTCCATGATGACTCTAGCCCAGGGGTGGGCAATTCCAGTCCTGGAGGGCCGGTGTGTATGCAGGTTTTTGTTCCCACCAATTACCCCAGCTAAATGAGCTAATTGGCTGTTTACACCAACACTGGTAGATTAGATCACATTAAAATGTTTCATATAGGGACACAAGAAGTCTTCGGCTGTCATTCATGCGCTTATTAAGAATTGTAGCTAAATTGTCAGATGGCGTAAATATTAGGGCTAATTAGGTAATTAAGGCCAGAAGTTGGCATGAAAACCAGAAACGGATGCGGCCCTCGTTGCCCACCTCTGATCTATGGTTACCATGCGCATTCTGTCTGCACATAGTTACTATATAAAATTGAGGCAAATGTATTTTGATAAAGACCTAAGGCTATATCGTGCAACACACACGTGACGTAGACATGAATAAGATCAAGGGATTACAGTGTTAAAAAGCTCTGTCCCTGACCTATAATTGAATATAAAATGTACTGTGGTCAGCAGATTTGGAGGAAGTTCTGGGGCTTAAAACTGTGCAGTACTGTTTACTTTGTTCCCCTCCCCTCTTAAACAAATGACAAATGCGAGGGAGGAATCCCTCATAGTCCCCTACGCTTGGTAACTGGGACACTATGTTTACAGTGAGCCAGACCGGGCCGAGCGCTTCACTGGGGAATTCTGGGTCAGTGCAGGGGATCCTCGGCACTTCATCCCACTTTAAGGCCAGTTCATACTCGGCAAACGTCCGAGGGGTCAGCGTGGACCTAAATGACATCATAGCATAATAATAATAATAATAATAATAATAATGCATGGCATTTATATAGCACCTTTCTAGATACTCAAAGCGCTTTACAATGATGAGGGGGAAACTCGCCTCTACCACCACCAATGTGTAGCACCCACCTGGGTGATGCAACGGCAGCCATTTTGCGCCAGTATGCTCACCACACATCAGCTGAGGTGGAGAGGGAGAGAATACATTTTTTTAGCCAATTAAACTGGGGGATGATTAGGTGGCAGATTGAATGAGCCTGGGTTGGGAGTTTAGCCAGGACACCGGGGAAACCCCTACTCTTTACGATAAGTGTCATGGGATCTTTAATGACCACAGTGAGTCAGGACCTCGGTTTAACGTCTCATCCGAAAGACGGCATCTCCTACAGCACAGTGTCCCCATCACTGCACTGGGGCATTGGGGTTTATTTGACCAGAGGGAAGACTGCCCCCTACTGGCCCACCAACACCACTTCCAGCAGCAACTTAGTTTTCCCCAGAGGTCTCCCATCCAAGTACTAACCAAGCCCACAACCTGCTTAGCTTCAGCCATTCAGCAGGTGCAGATTGCATAGTGGTATGGCTGCTGGCCATAGCGGACCCTGAGCGGACCCTGAGTGGACGTCCGCCTGTCATTTCGCCTACAAGCATACCTTCTGCGTACTGTAGTCATTTCCCATGAAGGACGCCATCGTTTGTAATTTGCGTGCAAAAAATGGGAAATGTAGTCTACAAATGGGGGTTAGTATGCTCGACTATGAACGGCAAGAGTTCGCTGACGGTCCGTCCGAGTGCGTGTCGGCTCCCTGTTTTGTACACTCTGTAACCACATTTAGTGTGGTTGGCCGCTCTGAAGGGCCCCACTCTGTATTGGTTATAGGTCGGGAGGTCCCGAGCGCCAGCGGGCACATGGCCCTGAGGTGATGGCCTACCTTTCCCCAGGCTGCGTCGCGGCAGAAAGGCCCTGCCAATGCGTCGCTGCCACACCCTGTGTCGCCGCTAGTCTTTGGAATACGATCCACTTTATTGAAGCTTGACGTGAGCCCATTCACACTCTCTCCAGCATGCCATCACCGTCATACAATCCACACGGAGTTGTGGATCACAGTCGGCCGTCTCTGGCACCTGTCACCTGTCACCTGTTTCTCAGTACAAGCACAGAAGACCGATCGGACAGATTAATGACGGCACTAATGAAACTCCCCCCACAGGCCTCTGAGGCGCCGGCGGTTAATTGGCTCATTGTGACCAATGAGGAGGATGAACGGCGGGTGAAATCACAGCACACTCGTGATTATGAGCGGACTACAATGAAACTACATAGGGGGGAAAACACAAGGCTGCAGATGAGGTTTTAATTTGCGGGGTGAATGTGTGTGAACCGATCTGTCGGTGTCTGATTGAGTCAGCCTTTGTGTGTGTGTGCATGTGCGTGTGTAAGCGTGCGTGCCTTTGTGTGTGTGTGTGTGTGTGTGTGTGTGTGTGTGTGTGAGCGTACGCGTGCCTTTTCCTGTGTGCATGTGTGTGTGTGCGTGCGTGTGTACATGTGCACGCGTGCCTGCCTTTGCCTGTGTGTGTGTGTGTGTGTGTGTGTGTGTGTGTGTGTGTGTGAGTGAGCGTGCGTGCGTGCGTGTGAGCGTACGCGTGCCTTTGCCTGTGTGCGTGTGTGTGTGAGCGTGTGTGTGTACATGTGCACACATGCCTGCCTTTGCCTGTGTGTGTGTGTGTGTGTGTGTGCACGCGTGTGTGCGCGTGTGTTTGTGCGCGCGTGTGTGTGCATGTGCATGTGTGTATGCTTACGTGCCTTAGCCTGTGCGTGTGTATATATGTGTGTGAGTGTGTGTGCATGTGTGTGTATGTGCGCGTGCCTTTGCCTTTGTGTGTTTGTGCACATGCGTGTGTGTGCGTGCGTGCGTGTGTACGCACGTGTGTACACACGCGTGCCTTTGCCTCTGTGTGTGAGTGTGTATGTGCGTGCCTTTGCCTGTGCGTGTGTGTATATGTGTGTGTGGCAGAGGTGAAAATAACAGTGATGGTGTCCTGTTGGAGGGCCTGAGGGCCGGTCTTTTCAGTCTAATGAGAGAAGCAGTGAAAGTGACCTCACTTCCCCCGTGGGCAGTGTGCTGTGCTCATCCTGTGAAAGCTGGGTGTTGGCAGAGCTCTGATTACCCTCCCATGCTATTCTCCAGCTCCAATTGTAAAGTCCACAGATCCAGTGCCTGCAGCTACCAGATTCAGTTTCTCTCTGTGTCATGGAAGGGGTTGTGAAATTTCAGTCCTGCCAAACAGGTCTTTTTGATCTGAGGACAAGAACCCGGTTCTTTTGTCCTGGAACGCTAGTCTTAAAAGCAACAAGAGGAATGTCTTCCACTAAGTGAATGACTGCAATTTATTTCATTAGCACACTGTAAAGGCCAGATGCAGACTCGTGACAATTCAGCACATAAAGGGAATACTTCGGTGGCAAGCATTCGCACCTTCCCACCGATCAACCCCGGTTCTTATTTTTGTACTCGACTATTTGTGGCTGCTCAACGGTTTCTCACATTTCCTCCCGCACTCACTGATACTAATCGGTGGTTTAAGTGAACGGCTCCCCGACAAATGCTACGGTACCTCTGCTTTCTTAGACAAAATGGCCACTGCTTCAGGGAGTCCACGGAAGGAGCCACGGCTCCTCTGTGCTGGCTGGTTGCCGCTTGTGTAAAAGCCGGCGTACAGAGTTTGTGTCGTTCCCCCCCCCCCCAGTTCCCAGGGTGGCTCATTCCCTTTTTTTGTCATCCTTCCAGGTACAGGCACCAGTGTCGGCGCCATTGCCCACAGAAGTCCTTCGCGGACGCGGACAGCGGCGCGTGTGTCGGCTGCCCAGACCCCTGCGCGGACTGCAGGAGCAAGACGCTGTGCCTGTCCTGCCAGGGCGAGCACTTCCTGTCCAGTCAGTATCGTCCCAGCCGCCCGCATCCTTCGTTAGAAATATCCAGGATAACTGAGAAGAGAATTAGTGCAGCAGGGCTCCCAAGTGGCTCATTCAATAAAGGAACTCATTAAGAGAGCGGGTCCTATATAGTCATGCAATGTCAAGATATCACATGTTCAAGCCTCGCCGATCATTAGCCAATTACAACCACAGTTACAGTGGCTAGTAGTGCTGCCAGGGGTTGGACAGGTTTGAGTTGATCAGGGGTTCCTTGAGTTACAACAGCACTGGCTCCTCCCAGGAGTGAGCCCGGTGCCGGAAGGCCACAAGTTGTTGGCGGTGACGGGTGTCTTGTAGTATTATGTGGCCTGTTGTCTGGGATAGAGACACTGGCAAGTGTAATTCAAGTACTTCAGCTTCAGTGCCAGATATGTAGCGAGGGGGGGAATAACTTGGTTATATATATATATTTTTAAATTGCATAACTGTTGACATGATTTTTTTTTTTTTACACAGCTGAGAAACGCACATGCATAGGTGGAAAAATGCAACTAAGAACCACAATTTGCAGAAACTTCTTATTTTCCTTTTTTGGGCTAATGACTGTACTGTACCTACCATACTGTATATACTGTATGTAGTGCTGCTGATAGAGTGCATAGTGCACCTGGGGCATGTCCAAGGGAACATAAGCTATTTCCAGACCAGGGTACAAGCATGTTCTGAAGAACTGCATTGTAAGTCAATTTGATATGACATGAAGAGCCAGCAACTGAACATGCTCTTTAGAGAGTGTACATTACATTTATTTAGCAGACGCTTTTATCCAAAGCAGTGTAGATTTCTGAAGAAGTTGTTCAGGTGTAAATCACAGCTTTGAATGAAAAGCTCTGGACACAAGCCACAAGCGCACATTTGGATAACAAATGTTAGCCTGGCTGGCAGGTAGATGTCACAGAAGATGCAAATGTGATGAATGCAAATAATGAGAGGGGATGGAATGGGAGTGGAAACTTCCCGTTTTTTACGTGGATATCGTGGTTTGTCAGATGGCGTTTTGCTGCTGAGAAAAATAGTGTTGGGATGGCTGAATTAAAAATATTTTTTTTCATTTAATTTTGAATATTATTTGCAGTTGAGCCCTTTGTATTAAGTAGTATATGAGGCAAATCACCGAAATTCCACAAAGTAACAAATGAAAAGCAAACAAACTACCTGTGTTTGCCTTGAGGCTGTTCATGCCATTGTTGTAGACCTGAGATGGCTCCCTCTCTCCTCCTCCCTCCTGCTCCCTCTGTTCTCTCTCCTCCTCCCTCTCTCTTGTTTTGGTGTCCCCTGTGCTTGTCTGTAAAGGCCAGGCCTTGTTTGGGGTCCAGTTCCGAGTGATCTGGGTCACAGTGTCACAGCCGGCCTGCTAGAGGGATTGTGGCGGTGGCAGAGGAGGTGGTGCTTTGGTTCATCTGACCGAAGAGGAGCGGTCAGAACAGAGCAGACAGAGCTGCGGTTCGCCCACGTGTTTGCCTTTGCCTCTGGTGCTGACAGTCTGGGAATCCTTTCCCCTGGCAGTGTTCACCAAGCAACACCCCCCCCCCCCCCCCCCCAATGCAAACCGATACCCACCTGCTGCGTTCTTTCTCAGGGTGTTGCATGCCTATGTACAGTGGTGTTCAAAAAAATAGCAGTACAACATCAGTAACCTGATGAAGCACTGTTATTAGTAGTAGTGATATTTCTGCATGGCAAATAATTTACTTGTAGATGTAGTAGTGTAATAGAAAAACAACAGACCCAACTGTCATGACATGCACGCTGCTTGTTCTGAGTAATTGACTCATTCATTGAAAGGGGCGTGTTCAAAATAATAGCAGTGTGGAGTTTAATTAGAGAATTCATTCATTCTGTGAAAAAACAGGTGTCATTAATTGTCCTTTATTAAGGAAGAAGGGAAGCAAATGTTTCACATATTGTTATAAAATATATTTCCTTCTGAATTGCTAAGTAAAATGGGCCGTTCCAAACATTGTTCGGAGGAACAACATAATTTGATTAAAAAGTTGATTATGAGAGGGGAAAACGTATAAAAAAGTGCAGCAAATTATAGGATGCTCAGCTAAAATGATCTCAAATGCTTTAAAATGGCAACAAAAACCTGAAACACGCGGAAGAAAACGAGCAACTACTGTTAAAACGGATCGAAGAATAGTCAGAATGGCAAAGATTCAGCCAATCATCACCTCCAGAAAGATCAAAGATGATCTAAAATTACCTGTAAGTGCTGTTACAGTCAGAAGACGTTTGATCGAAGCTAAGCTATCAGCAAGAAGCCCCCGTAAAGCACCATTGTTGAAAAAACGGCATGTGCAGAATCGGTTAAAATTTGCCAAGGAACACATCGATTGGCCCAAAGAGAAATGGCGTAACATTCTGTGGACTGACGAGAGTAAAATTGTTCTTTTCGGGTCTAGTGGTCGTCGACAGTACGTAGTAGTAGGTCAGACGACCCCCGGGTACTGAATTCAAGCCACAGTACACTGTGAAGACTGAAGCATGGTGGCGCAAAAATCATGGTATGGGGATGTTTTTCATACTACGGTGTTGGGCCTATTTATCGTATACCAGGGATCATGGATCAGTTTGAATACATCAAAATATTTGAAGAGATTATGTTGCCGTATGCCGAAGAGGAAATGCCCCTGAAATGGGTGTTTCAACAAGACAACGACCTCAAACACATGAGTAAGCGAGCAACATCTTGGTCCCAGACAAAAAGGATTGAGGTAATGGAGTGGCCAGCTCAATCCCCCGACCTCAACCCCATTGAAAACTTGTGGGGTGACATTAAAAATGCAGTTTCTGAAGCAAAACCCAAAAATTCACAGGAACTGTGGAATGTAGTTCGTTCATCCTGGGCTGAAATACCTGTTTCTAGGTGCCAGAAGTTGGTTGACTCGATGCAACGCAGATGCGCAGCAGTTATCAAAAACAATGGTTATGCAACTAAATATTAGTTCAGTAATTTAAAGTGAAGTTAAATCTTGAAAAATTTCTTCAGTTTATACAGTAAGTGTTTGAGTTTGAAGAGAAAAATGTCGACACTGCTATTTTTTTGAACAGATTAATATTCCTTTTCTTTGCTTCCTGTAAAAGAATAACGCAGACTTGATACAATTTGTTAATGCTTTGATTTGGAATTGTATGTGTAATGTTTCCACTACATTTGAAATATGGAACTAAAAGCTATTAAAAAATATTTGCACTTCATTCACTTTTTTTAACGCACTGCTATTTTTTTGAACACCACTGTATGGTTGGCTTTCAAATTTACTTTATTGTGTGCTATGTTTGAGTAAGGGCTGAGACAAATTCCTCGCAACTTCTAATAATATGGCAAAGTTTCTTGACTTTTTCCTCATGTTTGCCAGGATCGACCAGAGTGTTCAAACCGACTGCCACTGAGTTTAGTGTTGGGGGTCTGTGTGGATCCGATTGACCCACGTTAAACAGCAGTGAAGGTCATGTAGTGAATGCATATTAAAATAAGTAATTGATGCAAATGAAATGATTAGATTCCGCGGCTGGTGTAAAGGGAGCCTCTGGGGGTCTAACGGGGGGGTAAGATGTCGTGACGGTCTGCTCTGCGCTCTCTCCACAGAGGACGGCTGTGTGAAGCAGTGCCCGGACGGCACCTTCGGGGACACCAGCGGCCGGCGCTGCCAGTTGTGCCACAGCTCGTGCCAGGCCTGCCATGGCCTGCGGGCGCGGGACTGCGACATGTGCCCTGACGGAAACCCCCCCCTGTACGGGCAGTGTCCCGCCGTCAGCTGCCCGCAGGGGCTGTACTACGATGGTGAGTGTGCCGAGCCTCCCAGACTGTTCTCCCGCCTGATCGCTGGTTATCGTACAGTGCAGAGAGAGCACAGTACTTTCTTATTTTTCTATATTGGAGGTAAAGAATGAGGGAGAATTTATTACTTTTATTATATGCACTTTTTTATCAAACGCACCTGAAACCATCACTCTGCTGCCAGATATGTAATGCAGTAGATTTGTTGAGTTCAATAGGAAAATGATTCGGGAGAAACAACCCTTAAAGTGATCCATCCATCCATATCTGGCAGCAGAGTGATGGTTTGAGGCTCGTTTGATACCTCAGATGCTTGATGACTTACAGCCATTTTGCCAACCATGAGATCCATACTGTTCCAGCGTAATCTACAGCTTAATCTAGCCCCAATTCCCATAGAGATCCATTCAAATGCAGGTTATAGTATCCCTTGTATGAGTACTTGAAAATTATATCAAGTCTTTTGATGTTGTTAGGTCACAGACATCAGGAAGTCATGGCATGCAAAGGATATGCAACCAAAACTAAATATTATGACTTTATTTAAATTTGTTAATTTGTCTAATTACTTTTGGTGCCCTAAAATGGGGGGGGGGGGACTATGTGTAAAAATTGCTACAATTGCTACACAGGTCACCCAATATGGATGTAAAAACCCTCAAATTAAAGCTGAAAGTTTGCGCTTTAACCTCATAGTCACTGTTCAATTTCAAATCCAAATGTGCTGGAGTACAGAGCCAAAACGACAAAAAAATGTGCCACTGTCCTAACACTTTTGAAGTGCACTGTATATAAGGGCTAGGGAAACATTGTACCTCAGGTTTGGTATGTTTGTTTGAAGCCTGTGTAAGTTTTTGGCAGCGTATCGATGCGCACACGTGCACAGAAATGTGCAAATGTATGGAAACTGGCAGGAAAACAAATGTAGATGAAAATGTAGGCTGGAGGTGTTATGTGCCGTGCGTAAGAGTGAATGTATAATTGTTTCTGGCAGCAGGCCTCTCACAGCAGAAAATGGCATTTGAATCCAGTACTGTCTAGAATATATGCTTCTCCCATTTTACTGTCTACTCTCTGTGTGTAATGATTCCATCATTCAACACCATACGGCTGAAAAAGATACTTCCATCTTGTCTCATTTTCATTGGCATTCCTCAGTAAGTGCGTGCGTGTATGCGTGCGCGGGAGAGAGAAATGGGGAGATACCGCAATCCCACTGTGTGAGTCTGCCCTCTGCTGGTGAGAGAGAAGTACTGGTCTTCTGAATTATAAAGATCAACCATAGACTGTATAAACATATGGACAAAGCCACTGTGTCACCCATTGCCTTTCCACAGCCTCGCAAAAACTTAATTGAAGCTCTGGATGTCTTTTTCGCTGCCCATTTGTACAAACTGCGCCTGCTCCGTGGAGCTGAAGAGGAGTCAACCTGTCCCTCTGATTGGTACTGAACAAACGTTAATACCCTGTCCAAACTACACAATATTTAAAAAAATCAGCACATGCAGAGGCATTAGATGAAGGAAAGGCACCTATTGCAATTAATTTTTTTTGTGGGAAAACCACGTTGCTGCCATTGACTTACATGGTGAAAGACCTATACTGGACCCAACCGCAGTGGCGCTAGTGAGCAACGGCACCAGGAAGTGAGCTTCAAAACGAAAGCCCAGTCTTGGCCCCTTGAGATCAACGCTGGTGGCTGTAGACCAGAGGTGGGCAAGGAGGGCCGTATCTGTTCCTGGTTTTCATGCCAACTTCTGGCCTTAATTACTTAATTAGCCCTAACATTCATGGCCTTTTTAGCTACATTTCTTTAAGTGCATGAATGACAGCCGAAGACTGTTCTTGTGTAATCTAATCTACAAGTGAACCAGTGTTGGTGTATACATTGGCTCATTTAGCGAGGGTAAACGGTGGAAACAAAACCTGCATACCTGCAAACCGGCCCTCCAGGACCGGAATGGCACACAGCTGCTGTAGAGTATCACATCAGGCTGGAATGGAATACAGCCCGCATTGCTGCTCCATATCACCCAGGGAGGAAGCATTTCAGCTGGCAGGAGGCAGGCTGCTCCAGTCCCTCTTTAATGCCCAAGAGTGACTCCTCTGGTCGTTTGGCCACCTGCAGTCTACTTGTGGAGTATCGTGCAGTCCTTTGGCACAAAATGACTGTGGAGTTCCGCTGCTGGACAGTTAGGGGAGTGAAAATAAGGAGCGGCAGCTCGAAACGCATTTTTTTGAGGAAGCTCGCGCTAGCCTTGTGAGTCGGTCCTACAAAATATTATTAACCATTCCAGATTAGAAGAGAAATAAATGGGGGATAAACATATTGACTAAAGCAGTAATTATGAAATTTCACTCCATAACTGGTCTGTTCCTTTCCAATAAGGAATGGACGGCGAGTGCCGCTCGTGTCACGTGTCCTGTAAGACGTGCTTTGGGCCTCAGGCGCTCGACTGCTCCGCCTGCTTCACAGGTACAGTATCCCTGCATCACATGACTTCAGCCCGTTAGTATCCCTCATCACATGACTTCAGCCCGTTCAACATACCTGTGGTCGGCCCTGTCAAATTAATATTGGCTGATGTTAATTTGTTGGCTGATGCACATTTATTTCAAAATTTACTGGAATAAATTTGTTCCAATGCGGTTTTATCCAGTCGATTATAGAAACCACCGATTTTGTCTCTTGTCCACTGTGCTTCCTTATTGTATGAGGTTCTGGTTCATCACTGTGTTTTTCTGCACTAGATATGAGTGTTTTGTTTTCAGCTCCACCCCTTCATGAATAGTCATCATAATCCCGCATAATGTATAAGTCATCAGTGGGAGTATGAAGTAGCCTGACCTCAGTAGCATTAGAGTGACATTGTTGATGGCTTAAAGCATCATTATCATTAGTATCCCATGCGACTCACAGGGTACTTCCTGGATCAGGAGGGCTCCTGTGTGGAACACTGCCCCCCCGGAAACTTTGCAAACTCTGGCAATGGCCTGTGTGAGGCGTGCTCTCCTAACTGCGAGACCTGCGAGGAGACCAGCGACGGGTGCCTCAGCTGCAAGATGGGAAACTACAGGCTTTTTCTCCACCAGGGGGCGTGCTTGTCCAACTGCCCAGAGTAAGTGGCTGTCTAGCTGCGAGAGCACTGAGAATAGGGTGCATTGCTCTCTCATCGGCTAAGGCCGGATATGAATAATGATCAAATACAGGGGAGTGTTCTGAAATATCACCAGTGCTTAGTAATGAAACAAAATGACCACGAGTGAAATGGTTTAATGAAGGGGGGTGGGGGATCTCATCTGTATTTTGAAAATCATCAACCTTGGATGTACCAAGCTAATGCACGTCAAGCCAATGATGTTAACATGGCAGATGTATCAATGCAAGTCCAACCAAACACTTTTCCTGGGTTTCATCAGTCTTGAGTGCACTCCTCCATTGTGTCCCAATGTCCCCTTTATGTTGCCTAAATTTGTTATAATGATTCAATATTTGATGTAATTGAGGGCATGCAGTCATCCAGGTTTTGAGTTATGTTCTGGCAAAGAGCCGATCGGTTGAAGGGCTTGAATTTGGGTGAAAGTGAGACAGGCTTTCAAAAATGTCACGTTCCAAGTGCAAATAAGCTGACTTGAAACATTTAATTCTGCAATAAATTATTTAGTAAATAAAGTATACAGATATTTCCATCAATGAAGTTCCTTAAGTTTTAGGTGTCTGATGAATTGATCATTCAGGGCTGACTAAGATTTATGCTGGATGTATTGCATTGTCTCCTTGCTCAAAGAGGCGATTGTGCACAGCTTGTCCGCCATTTTAACTTATCGAACAATAAGCCTGATTCATTGTAGAACTTCTGTACACCCTCCTTATCAAGAGGGCGTCGCCTTTGTGCCAATGGTTAATTGGAGGCTGAACTAAGTCAACACTATTGTTACCTGCATCTGGGCTGTTTGCGGTCATAAGTTTCTGGCAGGCTGGCCAGTTTCGTCTAGGAAATGAAAACTTGAAACCCCAGCAAGATCCAGGTGTAAACGTGCTCTCTCTGTGACCGACTTTTGCAGAAGTATGCGCTGAGGAGGTCCAGCCCTGTGTAATTCACTGGCTATGACCAGGAGCGTGATTGGTTTGTTTTTCTGAGGGCAGGGTGGGTTTAAGAAAGCCAGTGTTCCTCAGGTAATAACCCCCCCCCCCCCCCCCCCCCACCACTGTGCTCCCAGCAGTCCTTAGAGACATAGTCCTACCATCATTGTTAGTTAGCCTGTACTGTGGACGGTACTCACAGTGTTGCACTGGTGTGTGGGAGAAGCGCTCGTGCCCAGGGAGAACCTGGTGACTATCACAATGGGCCATTCCAAATTGGGGAATGGGGGGAGGGGAAGGAATAATTAAATGTAACCTAATGGAAATGTCAACTGAAACACCAACAGCGATTTCCCATGGTCATTTTGGGAGAGAGTCCTGCCGCAGTCCTTGTTGCTGGAGTCCCACTGACCCCTTTGCTTGGGCTCCAGGGGCTTTTTGGAGAGCAGGGAGGGCACGTGCGAGGCCTGTGACGGCTCGTGCCTCTCCTGTGACGGGACTGGGTCCCAGTGCCTGTCCTGCGCGCAGGGGCGCTACCTGGAGGATGGCCGCTGCACCTTGAACTGCTCCCTCAGGAGCTACGCGGCCCAGGACGGCACCTGCAGGCGCTGCACGGCCCACTGTGATGTCTGCGCAGACGCCCACAGCTGCTACAGTGAGTGGGGGGGGGGGGGGAGCCTTTGAGTAGGTTCAGAAAGCCTTTGAGTAGGTTTTCTTCAGTCATATACTTTGGTAATATTTGCCTCAGATGATTCACACTAAAAACCTACTTTTCACAAACTGTTTATGTATAGCATGCAAGAACTTGCTGTAAAATAGTGGTATTGCGATATGTCTTGCAGTGTTGTATTTTGTAATGAATATTGTTGTCTTGCTGCAATCTAGGACAAATGAGATTTGGACTGAATCTTGTAAAAGATACCATTTTTATCTCATTGAGATGATCTAGTTGCAGAAGTGTCAGGTACATAAATACATTGACTGTAGAACCAGGGTTTTCAGCCTCGTGTGAGGCTGAAGCCCTTGAAAGAAAAGCCAGAAGACCAGGCTGACTTTGTAACATGTTACTGTGCAGCAAAAGTAAGGGAAAGTAATGCCTTTTCATTATTTACAAAAAAAACAAACACCTCAGAGCACTTGACAAAGGCATTCAGCGTGTTTGTTACATTCAACTAAACTGACATTTTGTCTTGTCCCGCCCCAGAACAGGGGTTACAATGGTGTGCCGCATCATGTATGAATCAAAAGACTTTTCTCACGTAAACGATGCCAACCTGGAAGATTATACCCTGCATTAAAATTCCAGCCTACACTGGTCAAGCTGGTTTAAGTTGTGTTTTTGACGCTTCAAGCTGGTTTTAGCTAGTCGATGGCTCCCAGTTTGTGTAGTGTATGCTCAAATGGAAAATGAAGAGCCACGGGGTTAATACTGCATAGCTAGTGTTGCAAATGAATATTGCCAGGGACCAGGGTGTGAAATTAACACCAGCCACCAGCTAAATGCTGGTAAAATTTTGATCGTGGCTGGTAAGATTTTTACTCAAGCAGCCACTTTGGCAGGTAACCAACCAGTTTGTGTTATATTGTAAAAGGTAATGTGGCTGGTAAAATGTTGAAAATGGCTGGTGATTTTTACAATCCACAGGCCACTCTAGTGGGAGAAAAAGTTAATTTCATGCCCTGGTCCACACTATTTCACGGGCCAGATTTAATTGATTATTTGGATTGATATGTGGATCAAAATTCGTTGGGGCACACACGTGACCTAGAAAAGGTAAAAGTTGTTCCAGGTACCATGTAGAAATAAAAAGTGCAATGAGTCAGTTTCAGGTTACATTTCAATCTACTGCTAATGATTCAGAGAATAACCTGGAGCTCTTTGGATTGAAATCAGTGTGGGGGAGGAATAACTGTGCCCTAATCTAAAAACTCAATAAAAACACACTTCGCTGAAATTAATTCAGGTGTAAAGCGCTGAAACCGACTAAGAAGATAGTCAGACTCAACATCCTCGTACCATTTTTGTTCATATGTGTTAATTTATGGGTAAGTAATGATATGTAGCGGCACGTAAAGCTGATTCGGCGGCGCGAGCACGCCGGTGGTTGTAATGGAGTTTTCTGTTGTCATTGCAGGATGCAGTTTTCTGTACCTGCTTCACAACGGGGTGTGTAAAGCCAGCTGTCCGGAGGGCTTCTTCGAAGACCTGGACCTGGGGCGCTGCGTCCGCTGCCACCCCACCTGCGCCAGCTGCTCCGGGCCCCTGCTGGACGACTGCGAGTCCTGCTCCACCCTCTACCCGAAGCTGTATGAGGGCACGTGCTTGGAGGGCTGTCCCGCGGGCACGTATTACCAAACCGCCGCCGGGGAGTGTCAAGGTACGCTCCCGGATATGCAGCCGGGGACACGCTGGCTAAGATAATGTAAATATTTGAGCCTCTGAACGAGGATGTGGTTCAGGTTTTCCTTCTGGGATGGGTAGGTTTGAGCCCCTGACGGTGTGCTGTTTTCCCTCCCAGAGTGTGACCGGACCTGCACAGACTGTTCCGGACCGCAGCCCACGCAGTGCTCCCGCTGTAAGAAAGGCCTGGCTCTGGACCCCAACACCCTGATGTGCGGCGTCACGGGCGACTCCCGCTGCCCGCCCAGAACCTTCCTGCTCCAGAACCAGTTCACCTGCCAGTCCTGTCACCGGCACTGCGAGTCCTGTGATGGGCCTGGAGCCTCTGACTGCCTGACGTGTACCACGCCCAGATTCCTCCACAGTAATGCGCCACCGCCCTCCCCAAAATCAACATATCTCTGCAGAGTCCAGGCCTGCTCATTCATACCTCTTTTGATCTAGTCAGTGTATTCTTGGCATTTATGTCGTGTTTTGCTTTGCAGTTGATAATGCTGATACAGTATGCATCATGGCCATTATGCAGCGCGATGATAATGGGTTGCAGTGTGATGATGAGTTTCAGTATGATGATAATGGATCGCAGTATGATAATGGGTTGCAGTGCAATGATAATGAGTTGCAGTATGATAATGGGTTGCAGTGCAATGATAATGAGTTGCAGTATGATAATGGGTTGCAGTGAGACAAGTTACAGTGTGATGATGAGTTGCTGTAAGATTGATGGGTTCTAGTGGGATAATGGATTCTTGTGAGATAATGAGTTATAGTGACGTGATAATGGGTTGCAGTGAGACAAGTTTCCATGTGATGATAATGAGTTGCAGTGAGATGATAATGGGTTATAGTGAGATAATGGGTTATAGTGCGGTGATAATGGGTTATAGTGCGGTGATAATGGGTTATAGTGCGGTGATAATGGGTTATAGTGAGATAATGGGTTATAGTGAGGTGATAATGGGTTATAGTGCGGTGATAATGGGTTGCAGCGCGTGTGTTCAGCCATGTTTCTGCCCTGCAGACGACTCCTGTGTGAGCGAGTGCCCCGCGGGCTCCTTCTCCTCCAGTGAGCTGGCGGACGGCGTGGAGCTGGGCATCTGCTCCCCCTGCGACAGCGTCTGCGCCACCTGCAACGGGGCGTCGCCCAAGGACTGCCTGACCTGCTCCTCCGGGCACCTCCACCTCCTCAACCTCTGCCTGTCCCACTGCCCCACGGGGTAAGACACCTCGGCCCGTTGTGAAGGAGGTCCCGGGGGGCCGTGTCCGCCACCCACTCACCCGCCGCGTCTGCTGCAGGTTCTACGCCGAGGGGGCCCAGTGCGAGCGGTGCGACCGCTCCTGCGAGCTGTGCTCTGGGCCGGGCCCCGAGTCCTGCCTGGCCTGCCCTCACCACCTGCTGGAGCTGCAGGGCACCAGGCTGTGCGTGGTGCGATGCCCGCAGAGGTTCTTTCAGCAGGGTCACATCTGTCAGCAGTGCCACACCAGCTGCAAGACCTGCACAGGTAACCGCAGCCTGCCCTGCCACCCTGTGCCCCCCCACCCCGACCCCACCCCACACCACACCCCGAGCTTTGACAAACTTTTCCTGTCCAAGGAAACTGACTTGTTTCAGTGTCCAAACACTTGATGTGCAAAACTGGTCATTTTTCCTGTAATTGTGCTCCATAGAAGTGTTCATAAGCAGGAACCAGGATTTGTACTATTATCTGAATGACATTCAACCCATGCAAAGAATGAAATCTCAAGATTTCCTTCCTTTGATAAAAGCCAGCACTGTACTCATGACGTCATAATGTCTTTGCTGCCATTGTCGCTGTCCCTCTGCTCCACCCGGCCCCTGAACGTGTAAGGTTGGTTAGTGGCTGGCGGCCAGTTCAGGCGCCTCGAGGGTTCAGCCTGATTTTGGGTTTTCTTGCGCAGACGGTACGCCCCAGGGGTGTCTGACCTGCGACTGGGGGAGCACACTGCAGGACGGCATCTGCTACCCCCGCTGCGAGGAGAGCCGCTACTTCTCTGAGAAGGTGAGCATGTCGCAGACCTCCCCCCGCTGTGGGGGCGGAAGAGGAGGGTGAGGGGTTAAGATAGGATAGCATCATGGCGCCTTTTAACTGGCACTTCTCTTTCTGCTATTGAAAAGCTGTCCCTGCATTTAGACTGCAGCGCCAGCCTGGTACAGTTACCTGTAATACCCTGGCTCAGCCTGTGACTGTGTGTTAATGGGGCTTCAGGAGCAGTGTGAGCCGTGCCATGGATCCTGCAGGCACTGCTTCGGGCCCCGGCCGGACCACTGCTTAACCTGCCTCCCCAACTCCGCGCTCCACGCTCTGGAGAACCGCTGCGCCAGCTGCTGCCTCACGGCCTCCAACGCCACCGAGTGCTGCCTCTGCGGCACCGCCACAGGTGCGGCTTCCTGATTGGCTCGTCACATCTTCCGCCCCAGAATACCACTGGCTTAATATATTCCCAGCAAAATGGGAGTGGTGATGGAAAAATATCTCTTCAGTAACTATATTCACTGGTTTCTTCTCAGTTTTCGGTTATTTCAGAATTAGTTTCTTTTAGAAATGTACTGTACTGTATGGGCAGCCATTTTAAAATTACCCACAAACTGTCACCCTGGAGTAGAAATACATAAAATTTGGGCCTTACAATTTAGTAAGAAAAGACATGGCATTACCTTAATAAACCCGTCAGGTATGTAACTCTAACGTATAATGTTGTCTGGTTCTCTCTCTGACAGCGTTGTGTGTGGAGCCTCCCGGCCCGGTGGCTGAGAGGAGCCAAGAGGCGGTAAACCTCAGCAGCCGGGTGCTCCAGCACACTCCGGTCGCACTTCCCATCACCCTCGTCCTCATCCTGGTGGTAACGTTTACCGTGTACGCCCTGATCCAAGCCCGGTCCAGGAAGAGGCTGTGCTGGCAGGACAGGTACGAGAGGCTGGGCGGCGACGGCAGAGACCAACTCGACCACGACCACAACCACATGCCGCACGGCATACCACAACCCGAGGACAGCGGCGACGAGGCAGACGTGGTGTACACCAGCCGGGACGGCACAGTCTACCGCCGATACAACTTCCTCCAGGACCAAGACTCGGACTGCGAGCCGGAGCCAGATGAGAACACCTATCTGAACAAGGCCTAGATTCCACAAAACTCCCGTTTGGGAATACATTTCAGAACACTGTGTTAAAGGGATCTGTTCACTGTATTTAAAAATGACCCCCCCTCACCCCCCTCCAGGTGTACTAGTTTTCCTGATAAGAAAAGCATATTCACGTATGTATTCTTACAAATGTGGATGACAGGTCATCAAAAATACCATTTCTTTTTTTTGGAGCCAATATTATTTTGAACTACAGTGTTGATTAGTTTGGATGGATCCTCAACTGATGATGACTTTGATGTCAAGATATTAGTTTGTCTACATTAAATATGGAAAGCAAGAGAAGGCAACCAGCTCTGTGATTAGCTGAAAGAGTTGTGGCAAAATTTAAATAAATAATGTGTTATATGACAAATGGAGGCTATGAGGTGTGAGAACCGATTGTTTGATCCTCATTGGACATTAACTTGTGATGACTGCACTCGGAACATAAAGCTGAGATATTTGTGCTATGATGGCCACAACAAAACTTTTCCCACGCCACGTTGACATAGATTACATTTCCAGACAACCGTGAAGTACCTGTGTGAGTTTAAGCTATATATAGCAGTTAAATTAGAATACACCATAGCCGTCTTAAGACCTATGTCAGAACAGTGCTTTCCAAAGCTTTAAAATACAGTAAGTACTCTACTTTATACAACTTCACTCCAAAGATGTGCTCACCGCAGGTGTGGAGCGGCTTGCTGAGGATTCAAACATTGTGTCAAATGGCCTCTTGCTGTAACTGACATGGGTTTTCATTGGCTTTCCTTGACCCAGGAACCCTTCCGGCTGAACGAGGCCAGCTGCCCCTCACTCCCTCACATTTGCTTTCTGTGGTTTGGAAAAAAACTGCCATAAACGTAAATCGAAAGATTAGACCTATGCAGTGGCTGCATCGTTTGCAGGTTTGTTTTTTTTGCTAGGCAGCCATGTGAATTCTTTGCTAGCTCATCTTTGCTTTGTTGGAGTACACCAGAGTGGGGATCTCAGCCAAGGGTGTTTGGACTAGGGCTATGTCCGAATCGGCACCCTTCCATACTATTGAGTAGGCTTGAGTAGACAGGACGCAAAAGTACTATACAAAATTTGTGGAAATTTAATTTAAGACCCCCGGATGATATACTTAGTTCCGGGGTTTCACTGAGTGTATTTGGGAGCATACCTTTTCAAGAAGCACGCAAACATTTTGGTCGCTTAAATTACACGCAGCTTAATTTAAAAAAAAAGGCGTATCTTCGCTGAAGTTTTCTTTCAATAGCAACAAAAGCAGCTTGTAGCATGGCCACGCAAGTGTGGGACATCTTGCGACACTTCTGCAGTACCCAAGATATGTGGGAACACATATCTTGTTATGGAACTGTCACAAATGATTTGCCCAGTTATTGAAAGTGGAGAAGACTTCATGTTTTTAAAATTAGGGAAGAATGTTTTGAAATTTTCTTTGTTATAAAGCTGAGACTTAACATTTTAAACTTTTCAAACTAGGATTCTAAGAATTCTTTATGCAATTAAAATTAACATTTTGATGTAAGCATTTGTCAAAGCATTCTAAAAAGATCCAGTGGTTTAGGAATAGTTTCCTTGATAATTTAAAGTTCTTATCTTTTACATTTATGCTACACCTACTTTTGGTTGTTTGATTAATACTTAACATGGGGTGTGGTTTTGCTTCGCAAGACTGCCCTATGCACCTCATCGAAAGGATCATTTGTTTTTAGGTGAGACTGGGTCAGTGCAGTGTAGATCTGTTTTCAGATAGAATTAGTCTTTAAAAGAATTAATCATTGACAATGGGCATCTGGAAGAAACCGAAATTGAACCCATTGAAATACACTTTTTTCATTCTCATCGGTGCATTGTTTACTTTTTGTCTGTGGCTATCGTCAGGAAATGGCTGCGACGGTGACGAGCAGGCTCCGAGACTCACTCACCTGCTTGGAGAGGACCGAGCCGGTTTACTAGCCTGCTCTGCCGTCATCAGACGGGACATGGATGGTGTCGAGGAGGCGAACCTTGGCAGGCTGCTGGCCTCGAGGAAAAAGACCAGGCTCCTGTCTGAGGCTTTCTTCCTGAATGCCACGCGGGACTGCAAAGCGTACGTGAGGGAGAGGAGGTTCCTCACCTCGACTCCAAGTGTCGAGGAGAGCGAGTTCCCCATCGCGTACTCCATGGTGGTCCACGAGAAAATCGAGATGTTTGAGAGACTTCTGCGGGCTATCTACGCGCCTCAAAATGTGTACTGCGTGCACGTGGACCGCAAGTCCCCAGACGACTTCCTGCGCGCCGTCCGGCGCATCGTCTCCTGCCTGCCCAACGTGTTTGTGGCCAGCAAGCTGGAGAGCGTGATATACGCCTCCTGGTCCCGGGTGCAGGCCGACCTCAACTGCATGGAGGACCTGATGCAATGGCCTGTCCGGTGGAGGTATCTGCTCAACACCTGTGGCACCGATTTCCCCATCAAAACCAACGTGGAAATCGTGCGAGCTCTCAAGCTCCTAAACGGCAGGAACGACATGGAGTCTGAAGAGACCAACGACTACAAGAAGGGCCGCTGGCAGTACCACCACGAAGTGACGCATGCCGTGATCAGGACGGCCTTGAAGAAGGACCCTCCCCCCATCGGCACCCCCATGTTCTCCGGAAACGCCTACTTTGTGGTCACCCGAGAGTTTGTGAAGCACCTGTTTGAAAGCGAGGTGGTGCGTTCTCTCGTGGAGTGGGAGAAGGATACGTACAGCCCTGACGAACACCTCTGGGCCACCTTGCAGCGGATGCCCTCGGTCCCCGGCTCCAATCCCCACAACAGCAAGTACCAAAAGTCAGACATGCAGTCCATCGCTCGCCTGGTGAAGTGGAGCTACCTGGAAGGGGACGTGAGGAAAGGGGCGCCCTACCCATCCTGCACCGGGACTCACCGGAGAGCCATATGCGTCTACGGGGCTGGGGACCTTCAGTGGTTGCTGAGTCAGCATCACCTTTTAGCCAACAAATTTGACCCCGAAGTGGACGACATCGCTATCAGGTGCCTGGAAGCGCACCTCCGGTACAAAGTGGTTTATGGTGAATCATTAACTGCAGTGGTGCACAGGGATTTTCCAAAAAGGTAATATTAAAAAATGTATGCGATTATGTAAATGTATACCTTGTCCTTGCACTTCATCTTTTTCCACATTTCATTTATTGCATTTAATTTGAATTTGGCTACTCCTGCTGCGTGCACACAGCGCCATCTAGTGGACAATGCTTACTTCACTGGAATTCTGGTCTGAACTCACCCTCTTTACAGGTACATGAAAAGAATTGCCCATTTCTAGCTGTAACCATGGCACTGTTAATTGTTTAAACAATGCACCTCATAAATGGCATATTTTTAAATAATAAATTGCACATATAGAATGAAACCTAAACCTGATGAGAACATTTTTTTTTTTTAAATTAACATTAATTTAAGTAAATGGACTTACATTAATGTGAGTTTCCTTAGAGCTAAGGGCCCATTCTGAGGTTATTCTCTTGCTATTTCCGGTTTCTGCTTTCCAGTACGCTGAGATGCCAGTAACCCTCAAAACAAGCCCACGTTTTAAATCAATGCACAAGCCAAACTTTTTTTTTTAAAGTAACATACACTACAGAGATCAACTGGCCTTAAAAACTTTGAAACCTTTATTCTCACACTTTATTTTCCAGAACTCCTTTGTCTCAGTTTTGTGCAGATAAGCAGTTTGAGGAAGCGCACTGTGCAGCTTTTCATGCAGGGGTCCCAATGGACATCTGTGGTTAACACAAACAGGTGATTTTACACCTGCTGTAGGCAAATGCAACATGATCTGAGGGTCTACTGACCTAAAAAATGAATTCAAATCACAACCATAAAAAATATATTAATCTCTGACCTTTATCACTTTTGAATATATATACACATTTAAATGTAAAGAGGAACATGCAACAACCATTTGTAACAGAGTGCCTTAAATATCTGCAAGATACAATGGTAACTATGACAAAATAATCTAGGTTTGGCTTGATACATAAAAAGGTTATTAAAAAAATGTAACGGCGGGTTGTGATATAGACCACAGATCAAGTGTTTGGCAGACTTCACACAGCAGTGACAGGGTTTGCAACGTAACAGGCAACCATGACTTAAACATGAGGCACTCGATTCTCCCAGTGCTGAAGCCGTTAAAGGCTGGCAGGCCGAGGATACGAAGGCTGTGTTAAAACTAAGGGCTGCTGTGGCTCGGCACATTCTTCAGTCTCGTCTTCCTCTCCGAATGGGACCCCCCCTTGCTGGTGCCTGCGCCTCACTGCGGCGTGGCTGCGGCAGCGGTCTCCGCCTTCCCGTGTACGTCCTGGTCAATCCTGAGGTGAACAAACGCCCGTCAGCTCACAGGTCCGAGCGCGCTCAGACTGACCACCGCATCCTATCAAAGTGCGTTGTGGTGCTTGGATAGAATGTGGTTTAGTGTCACCCAGGGAGTGGGGGATTATGGGTGAATTCAGCAGTGTATCCCTGTCTCATCACTCTTCTGGTTTACTGCGTGTCTGCAGTCTGCCTGTATTTAGCTGCGTGTTACGTTTATTTCAGGGTACAGGTGCCCATCCCAGCACTTTCTCAATGTTCCAGCAATGGGGCTTACACATTTGTTTCTAATTTTTTTAATTTTTTTTACAACCAACTTTTAACAGCTGACGTAAGGTTATTAAAAATGTCACATAGGCATTATGACTGGTATAATAATGTGTAACACCTTAAGCTGTTAACTCTAACTCCATTAGGTATGTATGGTTGTTCTGAATGCTACAGAAAAAACACTCCAAGTTGAGAAAAACACCATTACAGTGACAGAATCTGCCAAAAATAGCAATGCCCTTCACATAAAGCTACTGTTTTACTGCTGTCCACAGTCTAACATCATCCAACACTGCCACACTGTTGACAGTGTTATTTTTGGTTGCCACTACATTACTGATTAGCTGACTGATGTTAATGCGATTCCCTTCAATTTAAGTTCATATTCTATTATGTTTCATGGTTTTGGAACGGAATACTTAGGAGGAAGGGACAAAGTATAATTATTTAGAAATTGTATTAAATCTAGATTAGGATCATTCATCTAAATTTGACAATCGGCTACCTCAATGGCTTTGTGCTTTAAAAGTTCACAGGTAAATTGTTCACCAAGACAATGAAAAAAAATCTATAGTTTATGATTTCCAGCCAAACTGTACAGCTTGCATAAATTACATCATATTCAGCCTTAGCTAAACATAATTCTCCCACGATGTATCTACAGTATGGCACCAGCCTCAATGTAGCGGTCAGGCTGATCAGTATTCCACAGCTGGACTGTTTCTGGGTATAACACTAATGGTAAACACAATGCACCATTGAGGAACAGAGCTAAAATGGCTGTTACAACAACCCATTCCATATCTCCAGCATTTTAAGGCGACAGACTGATAAACACGGATTTGCCCTGTTAGTTGTTATGGCAGATTAACCATGCACCTACACCACGTACTTTGTTTGTGGGTTTACTCGTGTATGTTTGCATTAGCGTAGGCAGGCGTTAAAGGGCTGAAACGAGTGTTACGGTATGCAGACGGGTGTGATGTTGAACCAAAGACACGCGTGCAGTGAAGACTTACTCCCCCTGCTGGTGACAGATGATAAATTCACAACAACGCAAGCCCAAAAGACTGTCCATCACCATAATCACCACAAAACCGACACCAAAGGATTTTTACCAACCTCTGGGCTAATCCTGCATGGACTGGTGGACTTTGATGAACCTGTAGGTTTTTTGATAATTGACTAAATATACAAAATGTCATTACAGCTATATAGTGGACTTCCTGTCAACACAATCCATTTGATTAAACATTTTAATCTACAGAGGCAACCCCTGCCCCTCACAATTTTTGTATTCTTCAGAGGGTGAAGAGACAAGTAGTTTATGATGCTTTGCAAACAAGGGGGAGGGGAGGGGGGGGGGGGAGGAGGCACTGGAAAGTTAGGTAGTGAGGCAACATCATGCCAAGCAGGTTTTGCAAGTGGCGGGTGTGATATACTGCGCTGTAAAAGATTTCACAAAGCGTGATGTGAGTTCTTGCAGAGCAATCTTCAGTATAATTTTCGTTACTTGCAATAAGGCATATTACTGAAATCAATTCATTGGTTAGCTTTGGGACTGAGAGAACTGTGTACATAGATTTTAAATGGCAAATTGTCTTTGGTTTGAAAGCACCAAGATAGCAGCCTTTTTGCTGCAGTTATTTCCTCCTTGTTGGCAGTTAACTTTATAGTGACTAGTTTCAGAAACATGCCAAATATGATTTAATTCAGTTGATGGTTTAGTGGCGGCATCTTAAAAGGACTTTATGATGTACTTTGTCAATGGTTCTTGGAAAAACCCATTATAAATAGAATACAATGCCAACAGGAAGTCAAAAAGCACCACGGTCTTTTTGTATCGTCATGGATTTGAAGGAGTCAGATCTCAAAACTTTTGCGCTCGCAACAACTGAAGACATCAACTTTTCCAATGTGGAAATCAGCATTTGAGAAGCTGACGGGAGCTCTGAAGCCTTGAGCTTACAGCTTCAGATGAAAGGGGGAAACATTGACAGTATGAGATTTGGCGGACAGGCTGACTGGCATTGTTAGGGAAGTTCTCTTCCTCCCTCTGATCTTACCCTCGAGGGGTACCACTGGAGGTTTCTACATTCCTCAAAGCCAACCAACCGATTAACTGTTAGTTTCCGTGCAGTGCAAAAAAAAACACCCACTGAAACCAAGCTTGGTTTTCAGCGGTGAAGGTGGATACCTTTTATGCCTTTTCCTATTTTTTTCTTCATCATACCTTTGAAAGGGGGGGGGGCAGGGAAGAGTGGTTAGGGAACAGAGAAAACCTCAGGGGTTTGACAGCCAACAGCGAACATTTGCGGAGGAACACTGCCATCACAAACGTACCGCCGGAACAGAAAGTCACAGTCCAGTACTTCAGAGAGGAGTTTTTTTTCTTTGCGGTGTTACGACTCGTGTGGGAAATGCATTTCTTTCCCCTCTAAGCACATACTGTTAAAGTCTAGCAGCTGTTCTACAGGGGACACCCAATGATGTTAAGCTTCTTTGCAGACATCTTAGACTTAACACTGAAATGTTACTAGATGCTGCAGGTAAATAAGTGAAAATGCTCCATTTTGTTTTTTGTTGTGGCAAACTTACTCTTTGATGCACTCAGGTATCGACACGTATTCCATGGGAACTAATTCAGCCAGGTCCACCAGGCTGAATACATACTTGATTTTTTGGCTAAATTTTGAGCTAAGAGGAAAGAGGAGAAAGAAATTGGCATTAACTTTATTCAGTTTGACCATGAATACCTATGAAATATGCGACAGGCATGACGAAGCGATAGCCGCTTACCTTATAAAGGGCTTTGTGATGGCAAGGAGTGTGCGGATGAACCAAGAGGGGTGGACGATGATCAAAGACTTTAAATTCTTGCGTAACCTGTGACGACGACCAGGGCCATTAGGACACAATCGTGTTCAGATTCAAATATCCTTTAATGGCAAGCCTGTTAAGGCACAATGTTTCTGACACAATGTAAAAGTGTACAGAAAATCAGAACAAAATATAAAATAGAGAATATTACTACAACTCTGGTATGAGGACAAGGGATTCAATCATTCCCAAAGTTTTGCTCAGTTTCTCAACAAAACTGTAATTGGCTTCAGTGTTGTGAGTAAGCTACTTTATAATCCACTCAGTGCACAATATGAGCTGAAATAAATGCTTATTGCATGTTTTTGTGATGCACTGTGGGAAAAATGACTTAAATGCACAGTGTGTAATTTCATCTGAATAAGCAGTGAGGTTACTTTAAGGGAAGTGCCTACATGTTGTGACCTACATCAGCGGTGCACAAACTGGGTGGCGACCCGAGATATATCTATTGGGTCGCGGAATCGTTTAGGCTACAGCAACATTCCAATGCAATTAGGCTTATATGAACAAAGTGTTAGTATTCATTAATGTTATTCTGCATTTGCACAAGTAAATAGAAAAAATAAAACTACTTAAAACATATCTAATTCCTAAATGCCCAGATAATACTAGTCCAGCGCGAATAACGTTGGGGCATAAAAATAGTTAATTTCATTACGCTTTTTGTGATTGCCTGCAAAGTTATTTCAGTAACTTTGTCCCATCATTTATGTGCTCATTTCAACCTAGGGACTACAGATTATAATTTGCTTTACAGCCTTTGCACAAGTCACACTAAGATGTGAAACAGCCAGTAATCAATCTATAAGAAAAATATAAGAAAAACCACCTCACCTCCGGTCAATCTGCTGGTAACACTTCCTTAGCCAGCCGACGCTCGGCATCTTCCTGCGTGACGTCGCTCCGTTAAGATACACGATCATGTAATTCTCTGCTACCAGCAGCTCCAGAGTCCCAATCACATACCTGCAGAGATGTGACATTAGCCAATGAAATGGCAACCTGGGTCTCGTAAAATGACCCGAGGGCCAAACCCGCTAATTATTTAAATGGACCCCTTAACGTCGTCTTACTTGAAGAGATTGTCCATGATGTATCTGTAGTTCGGTTGACTGCTTTCCGGCATAAAGCATACGGCAAACACAATGATGGCATTCAAGCCGTCTCCATAGTAACCTGCAAATAAGGCAAAGCACGGCAGGTGACAAAACCAAATGACACAGCACAAATGTACAATACATTATTAAACACAGATTAAGAGTGGAATATTCATATAAAATGCACCTTAAAATATAAAGAGAGAAATGCGTTCACAATGCACTGCTGAGCACTCCTAAATGCAGCTGCGGTGTTTCTTGCGATGTACTGCGTTGTGGCCAGCGACTCAGTCCGACCCGCAGTCTGGCAAGTGCCCTCGCATTGAAGCACCTCCGTCCGACCCCGTTTGTAATTAGTAATCATATGCAAAGTGCCAAGCGGGCCTTTGGAAACAGCTGTCAGGAGTGGGAGAATGCCCCTCTCAGGAAGCAGACGGCCGGACGGTCCCATTGAAGGATGTCTGGGGCCGCCATTAACAGGCCGCCCCATTAATCAAGCCTTGCCTATAGTGCCTCCAAACTGACTGGCTTACCGGCCCCCGCCCCCTCCCCCCTCATCACAAAACAAGAGCATCTCTCTCTCTCCTCCAAGCTGGAGATATTATGATATCCCACACGAGCGTCGTAGCCTTGACGACGGGAGGCGCTCGTCGACAGCTCGTCTCGCTGCGCCAGCCTGCCACAGCCCCATGGGGCAGCGACCCTCCTACGAGGCGCTCCAATCTACGCTCTCGTACCCCCCCAGTGTCTCAACGGCGCAACCCCTCCATGGAGACATGGGAGTTCACTGGTGTTCTCTTACGCTGAAGTTTACTTTCCAAACCCGTTACCCACCTACTGCGGGTGTACCACTTCACAGGTGGTGATCATTAGAAGAACATTTAGCGTTGGTTTGCAGAATTTACCCAGTGTGGAATTTAATTAGATTCATTGTTTTCTTTGGATCTTAGGCATTGGGTTCAGTTTGATCAGTCAATATGAATCAATAACCAATTTTAAATTATAAGAAAAAAAAGGTACCTTTAACCCCTTTGCGCAGATGCCTAGTGACCAGGACGCCAGCGCCAAAATTTTGCTGAGACATTCATTGCTCCTGCAGCCAAACTATGAATGGAAACCTCAAACTCCGTTTTATCTTTAATAGTACACGATTTGTGACAACTCTGCCGAATAGTTTCTAAGTGTCACTATTTTCCTGTAGCAAGTCCATTTAACAAGCAACCCCCCACCCAGTCTATACCTACCCATGCATGACGTAGTAGACAATAGCGTCTATGTGTAAGTTCATAAATATATTTATTCATCATATAAAATTTTAATTCTGTCATAGCAACAAGATAAACTCAACAATAGCCTGATCGTATGCCAAAAAAGCCATGAAAAGCCCCGTTCACTCAAATGCAAAATAAACATGTGAAGTTATTGTCATATACCACGTCATTCTACTATGAATATCTACTAAATATGAAATAAATATACAATCCTACCATTGGTTTTACACAGAGATGTTCCTTTCAAAATTCAATGGTCATTTATTGTCTGGTACAATCAGTTTATACCGCTATTACAATATCTGAAACGTCGACTCGTAATACCCCCCATGCCTGTCTCATTTATTCTTGTTTAATTGTTGGCTCTTTTATCCAATAGGAGTAGATTACAACCTTAGCAACGGTATATGCAATGTCTCATTGGGTGCTTTGAACAATTAATGATAGCCCAGCGTAACGGCAGTTTTCGTTTTAACAGTCTAGTATTATGCAAGCTCTACAGAATATGCATTCCCCGACAGGAGTTTTCCCTTATACGATATGCAAGTAGTACTGCTTTTAATATGCGGTTGGTCTCGCTGGCTACATGTGTTAGTTTTTCCACACGAGCACTGTCTTGTCCAATATGATTGATAGGCCTATTGTTATTTTCGCATTTTGAGTGCATTTCACATACTGTAGTGCAATCGTTCATTTTATGTTTGATGTAGGCTACCAATTTTCATTGAAGAACATTTGGCAGCATTTTGCAGATGGTGGAATACCATTTTATTTTCATGTTAATATAGGCTATGGCATATATATTTTTCACTTGGGGCATGGAAAATGCTCATTCCAATGCAATAGCACTGTAATATCAATGTTTTTATCGTAAACCATCAGAAGGGGCAAATGTATATGCTTTATAATGGACAAAACAAATTTTATTCATTTTATGACATGTTTTGGACCCATAGATATCTACTCCCTATACTGGTGAAAAGATAGTAATTCCCACTTAAATGATGCAAAAGTGAGTTATGAGCCAAAACTGTTGATTTGTAGTTAAATGTATCTTAAATTTTATTTAGAGCAGTGCACAATTTGGCCATTTGGATAGATTTGGAGACACTAATGGGGTACACTGCCTATATTTTGCATCATAGATCTTTAGTAGTTCTGCATATCATCCTCAGATTTTGCACACTTGTGGACATGGAGTTTATGATTCAGGAAATGTATAGATTTACCTGACTCCACCTACATATCTCGGACCAATTCCATAGTGTTTCCTGTTTTTTTTGCTTGTTTTCTATTTAACTTGTGTTTTTTGCTATTTTATAGTTCAGAATGTACAGCTGACTGGGTGTACTATAGTCAATGCTCATTACTAGGGATAGCTCCTACATTATGAGAAAGTTGTGCTTGGTCGGATCTGGTTGGTAGTTGCTTCAATGACCTTCAGTATGCACTTATTGTACGTCGCTTTGGATAAAAGTGTCTGCCAAATGATTGTAATGTAATGATGTAGCTCAGTATTTAATTGCAAACTTTTTTATGTTTTATTTTATTTTATTAAACTTAAATTATGAAAATAAACTAATCTAAGTTCGTATTGTAAATGGTACACCTTTCTTGTTTCATTTAAGCCATTTACCAAGTTTCTGTGATGCTCACACCTGGAGTTATAAAGCCTTAAACGGAGCACCCTCTAAATAAGTGAAAACTGACTAAATTTACCACCTGCGCAAAGGGGTTAAGTAAAGAACCACTTACACATTGCGATTAAGATACTACTCGGTGTGGCACAATTTGGTCTGAACGACCTCCACGTTGGCCTCTCCGAAAGTGAAACGGGCAAGTTGATTTTCAAATGAACAGCATGCCGAAGTGACTAAAGGACCGAGCGACGCTGACGACGGTGACAGAATGGGCGCTGACCTCCGTGGCTGATAACCCTCTTGTAGGGCTCGATGGCCTTCATGTCCACCCTGTGGTCCTGCTCGCCGATCCGGAACACTCTCCAGCGCCGGCCCTCCTCCCGCTCCTCTGCAGCCGAGTACTCCGGCACTGACTCCACCCCCTTCTGCAGCAGCTCCGTGGCTTTGGGCTTGGGAAGGTCGTCTGGAGAAGGGAAGGGGCCGTTCAGAAAGGAGGGGAGCTGCTCATTCTTTGGGGAGGGGTGGTGTGCTCATGCTGACATTCAAGGGGAAGGGGGGGGGGGGTGAAGGTAGTTCTAGTTTTGGGGAAATAGCGATGGAAATTTATTTATTTATTTATTTATTTTAAATCAACCAGGCAGTTGGCCTCACTACAGGGTGGGTTTCAGCTGGAAAGGGTTTTGTGTGTTACCGCTAAATTAGTTTCTCCCCATGGCACACTGGGAGCCCACATGCTATCAGTTGTGTTCAGATATGCCTCTTCAAGGGACACTAGCTCTCTACTGTAAACTGTCACTAGCTGACAGGCAAGTGTATCGGAGGAGCACACAAGCTTCAGCCAATTCGCTTCATTACACTCTATCTTTTTTTGTTTAATGGACCAACCCCTCAGCTTTAAGGTCCTTCAGCTGTCCAGGTCAGTACAGGTTTCATGAGCTGTAAGTGTACACAGAGAGCTCTGAACGGAATCTGGGTTTTTTTTTTTTTTTTTGGAGCAGCAGAGGCATAATTGAAACGAGCACCACAGATCAGGGCCCCTAAAGCCCAACAACTAAACCGCTGCTTCAGCTACAGTAGCTCATAGGATAAATGCCAACGCTTCATTTCACTGCCTTTCCAGATGAACCATAACTCCATTGCTTGTCCTCAACTGCATGCAGACTTTACCATTTGTTTTTGTGGTTTCAAAATCGATTACATTTGATTTCTGCTGCTAGAAAAGTCAGAGGTAGGTGATTAAGCACTGAAGCGCTGCAGATAATTCATTAGCCCATTCTTCACCAATGGGGTCGACCAATCAAAAGACGATTCATAATTACATGACCAATTTATTTATTTTTTGCTCATGTTCAACATGCGAGTTAGCGTGTGGAAAAGGCGGGTCTGGAGGATCCAAAGCGAAGCTGGTCACAGATCATACTGATGAAGATCAAATCCACCCCGGTATGGATGCACAGTCATCCATCTCTTCCTTTAACCCTGTGCCGGGTACGCTGCGATATCTGTGCAACCACTAGCACAGACACCAGCACATCCAGTGCCCAGAGCTGTGTGAGCTGCTGCCTCAACCTACCCTTCAGTCCATTTCAGTACACGTACACTTGTGCAACAACCTGAGACTTAATCTTAAAGAATAAGCAAGAAAACAAGGTTCATGTGGCTCAAGTCATGCACAAAAAAACCTCTCCGCATGAAGTGAAACATTCGATGCGCACAAAGTGGCCTTCACTGGTTGGTGGTTCACTTTTTGAAAATGTGAGATACTTTGAAATACCTTAACTTATGAGCCATATGTAGTAACATTTTCATGTACTATGCGTGTGACTACAATTTTAATCGGGCAGCCATCAAAAAGCAAATAAGTATCAAAGGGTAATTCCACCGAAAAACATTAACCTTATTTAACGGATCAAGGCGCAACTAATGAAGTCTCTTTGTGGCTGGCCAAAATAATTTCTGGGCTGAGATAACCGCAGATAAATTACATTTTGGTAGAGGTATACGTCAATTGCGTACACTTCTACCCTTACTTGTTTTTGAAAAACTACAGTGGCGTAAAGTGGGCGTCTAAGTTACATAGACACGTAGGCGAGGGGGAAAACAATGCCGTGTCTGTCACTGTTCTGAGTAGGGACACATCGTAGATCAAGCTAACTACCGATGTTATTTTATTATAATGTCAGAAAATTACATTGACACGTTTCCTAAAGATATTTTGGCTAAATAAACCAAACAGGATTTGAGTGCTGTCCTTATGCGGTTACAGAGTGGACAAATGATCCAACTCAGTGGCCTCCGGTATCATTCCCTGACATCTCCTCTGCCTTATCCCCCGGTAAGGAATCATGTCAACAACATTATGATCCATGACCATGAAAAGTAGACTAACATTAGCGAGCTGACCATAATCGAGTGGCCGTAGGTGGAAGGCTTATGTTTTGAGCTAGAATACATGGCCTGATCCAGAGTTGAACGCGCAGCCAACCCGGGACTGCAGCAAACATTTCCATTTCAGTTGGCATTGCGGTAGTTACCGCACGTAGGCTACACCACTCGTTTACGCAGGTTAAACGTTAAATGTTAACGTTAGAGAACCGGGAGGAGAAACGAGTATGTGTTGCAAACTTCTGGCTAGGCTAGCTAATATGTTTTCCCAATACCAAAAGTAGATAAATGAAGGGCTGTGTTTTCCAAAATTAATGGCTGTATTTCCCGTTTTTCAAGAGACTCCAGCTAATGGTGGTGGTATTTTTTCAGTCGAACTGAAACGTTAGTGGCCAACTTCCCGCTGCAGGACTAGTAGTAAAATTGCCTAGCCCCTCCGCTCCGGTTGTATTCAGTGGGAGTGGCAACCTGTGACTGGCGTTGTCTGACACTGCCCATAAACTAAGTTGTAGTTCACAGTCAAGCAGGTACCTGGTACACGAGCAGTAGTTTGGGGCTACATCTCTGCTCTCACTACAGGTAGAGAGTTGGCTCATTTTAATCAAGAGGAGAGCTACTTTTCTGCAAATCAAAATCTTTTGCTGGAATTCCCCTTTAATTTGAAGATATGGGGAGCAAGAACATGCAAAAACAATCCAAATTAAAAATAAATTGAGATGAGGATGAAATGACGTCATCAGTGCAGACTTGATTGGTTCACATAACCAGTTTACGCATGTGGGGATAACAAAGGTAAATTAAATCACAACTTTTGGGATCTGATTGTCTTGTTGAAAACGTGACATTCTCACTAGGAGACCTTACCACACAGGAGAGAAACCTGTTTCCAAGCGCATTGAACGGAAACAATCCTTCCAGGAGAGAGAGGAAAGCAGAGAGTGGAGACACAAAAACAGAAACACCTTTTAAACACGCAGAGGACACACCCCAGCACAATCGGCTGTTCAATCGGCTGTAAACCTAAGGAGACGGCAAAGATGCAGAACACGCTCGGAGCAAAACTGTGTGAATACAACTCCCTCTGACAATAACCCTCTGAGCGACAATTACATTAAGTCAGAAGGTTACGTTTCCTGACCGGAGATAAAGGCCTGCAGACAGGCTCTTGGGTTTGATGGTCGAGGATCCCGCACTATAGCGCTAAACCGAGCAGGCCGTGCTAAAACGCGGTCCTACCTTCCCACTCGAACTCGTTGCTGTTGTCGGAGGGCGTGTCGATGCCGTCCAGGTCCAGGTCACCGCTCTCTTCCAGCTCGTCAGACAGAATCGAGCCTTCGCTGCGGTCCAGAGTCAGGCTGATGTCCGGCGCCACCAGCTTCTTCTTGACTTTCTTATCCCCGTTTGAACCGTAGGGTTGCGTGGCTGAAAAAGGACCATTGCTTACTGGAGACAAAAACTCAAGGGGACCCAACGCAGGTGGGGGTGAATCAACCAAAAAAGAGAAAAGGAGAGGGCAGCCCTTCCTTGCTGAATTATGACGTCTTCGAATAAAAATGCCTAGCCTAAGTGATTTCTTTACTGTTTAAAGGGATAGTTCGGAATTTTGGACATAATGTCTCAATTACGACTTACCCATGATGTAGTTGATTGATGGAAACCATTTTCAGATAATTCCATGCTGTCCCTTCTTTTGGACATACACACATTGCTAATGCTAGCGCAACTCTAAGGTATCGAGTAGTATCCACTACCAAACGCACTTAAACACTCCACAGTGCACCCAAAGCAAATAAAATACGACGACAGTCTATCTGGGTTATTTTAAGTGATTATACCATAATTTTTCAAGTCAAACTATCGTTGAATCCTTTACTTTGTGCTCACATAAATTCTCAGTGGAAGTACGGCGTTAGTTTAATAGGTAGTAAAGTAGCCTATAGCTCTGCCGTCGTATGTCGTGCCGGCCAAAAACAATATTGCGCGTGTGAAAGAATCAGACTCGTAGTATTATTAGCTAATGTTCAGGTAAGATGGTATTTCGGTGTGTATTTCAAGGTTATCCAAATCATGCAAAAAAAATGGGCACCACAAAGTTTTCACCGATTTCCAGTGGAAGATCAACAAAGAAAACAGCTGTGGCTTCTTGCTGCTCACATAGATGTCACCAATTGAGACTCTAAAAAAGTTAAGTGTGTAGTGACCATTTCACGGAGGATGACTATGTGAAAATCAAAAAAGTACAGTCGGGACACCCTCTACTGAAGGAGACTGCTGTGCCATCACCTGTTTTTCTTCATGCACCGAAAACAAATGACGAGCAGGTAACTAATAAATGATTGCATGCGTGATCTATCTATTCAATTTAGCTAGCTAGTTGCCACGACTGGAAATTCATGGAAGTGGTCAAACTTTTCCTGCAAATTGGTAGCCAGTGTGCTTGCTTGTATATGCTGTGTTATTCTGTAGCATGTTTGTGTTTAGCTGACTTGTTGTCTACCAAATATGTAACTTTACAGCAAAACGGATTTTGTCGGCAACTGTGGAGTACAGCAGATAGCCTACAGGCAGATACCCTGGCTAATCTACAGCTAGCTCCGCCGCTGTACTTCCACGGAGAATTTAGGTGAGCACAAAGTAAAGGATTCAACGATAGTTTGACTTGAAAAATGATGGTATAATCACTGAAAATAACCCCGACAGACTGTCGTCATATTTTATTTGCTTTGGGTGCACTGTGGAGTGTTTAAGTGCGTTTGGTAGTGGATGCTACTCGATACCTTAGAGTTGCGCTAGCATTAGCAATGTGTGTATGTCCAAAAGAAGGGACAGCATGGAATTATCTGAAAATGGTTTCCATCAATCAACTACATCATGGGTAAGTCGCAATTGAGACATTATGTCCAAAATTCCAAACTATCCAGGGGCCCAGATTAGCAGTCGTCCTATCGTCTCAGACGACTAAAAATTAAGAAGGACAACCTTTGATTTCCAAGTGATCATCCTGCTGACGACTGTGAATTTAGGATTTTATTATTTTTTAATTAGCTAACTGGAACTATTTCTGTTTTACACTCACAACGTAACATACACGTTCGTCATGCACGGGTATTAAAAAATATTTCCTAAGTTCCAAATGGGAAAAGCGGCACACATTGTCACTCGCACGCAGTCTGTCTGTGCTCACCGCGTTGTTGTTGTTGCTGCTATGCCAGACTGCAGCAGTCAAGCAAGTTTGCAGCACACAGACACAAAAGCGATATCAGCTAGTTAGTTAGCTCGCTAACGTTAGCGTTCACGGACATTGGGTATCGATCTGTTGTTGCTATTGTTTGCCAACACAAGGCTTAGTAAGTGATCATGCATCTATCACTTACCAAGCCTTTAATTACCAACCAATATCCATGAACACTAGCTAGCTAACGTTAGTTACTGTCTGTATTCAGTTCAGTGAGCCCTCTCGCCAGGCTGAAGAATCGTTGTGATTTTCCTGCAGTGATTTCTCATCTCCGTCCTACAGTCCAAGCACAAATCACATCCCTGCTCGGTTACATCTAGGAATTATTAGCTAGTTATTACGTTAGCTACCATACCACACTCTTGTTGGGACTGGAAAAAATCTCTCTCGTTCGAGTCCCGACTAGAGTGTACGTTATGATATACTGTACAGTCAGAACACTAGTCGCTAACGCCACCTGCGGGCACCCGTCAGAACTTCACTGCTACACAGTCCCATGAGCACACGCTGCACAAGTCAAACATAAATATCCGTGGAGAAAAGGAATAACGTCGTGTCTATCTTTAGGCTACATGCGACGTAGTGATCGGATTTTCAAAGATGTGGAGATTTATTGAGGGTGCAAGTCCACCCCCCACTAAAAAGGCTAAAACCAAAGAAGATCAGCAAAAAACTCAGCGAAAATATGATTCAGAGAGCAGAGATCGCACTTTCCAGGAAAATTGGAGACCATGGCTTGTCTGGGAGGAGGAAGGGATAATGAGATGTAGTTGGTGCATTCAGGCTAAAGAAGTAACTATTAGACAGAAAAATAGGCACCAAAAATATATTTGCCTGTGAGAGTGGATGTGTGTCTACAGCGCTCGCAGCGATGCGAGTAGGACAAGTAACTTTTAGGAAGGAAAAGTATCTTTTCTAAGATACTTGTCCTTGGACAAGTATGACTTTACCCTAATCTGGGCCCCTGCTATCCCTTTAATATTTTACTTTTTTCACAATTTTGTGGTGTGCAGTGCTGCAACCTATGCTAATGAATGGGGAGAGTGTAGACGATGACCATGGGCCCTCCACAGAACAGTCCGTTTACAGGAAGAGCCACCCAGTAGTAGGTTCTTACCAGTTTCTCCATCCTCTGAGGCACCGGTGAACAGGTCCTCATCCATCTGCATGTCCTCCTCTTCCTCCGGCAGTGGCCTGCAATGCAAAGCCAAATCTGATAATCCTGCACGATACCGCCATCACCAGGATGCACACAATCACCAACCCAATTACAACCCAAAATACAAGTGTCTTTGAATCCTCTGTCCTAGACTTTGTGACACATTACTAAATCTGTACTTACTGAATACATTTGTTATTTCGGCTTAAAATGGAAAAACAAACTGCATTAAAAGAACAGAGTGCATTTAAGATTGTTACCAAATGTTGAAACAAAGCTTCTTTGTGGGTGTTGAGCCTGAAATCCACCCTAATCCAAATTGTAGTGTGATATTAAATTAAATCCCAGTGCTTTTGTCTGCTCCCATACAGCTCTGAAGTTTAATGCCTGTGGCAGCATACTTATTTTCACTAAGCTCAATCAAGGTAGTCCTGTCTGGTTTTTGTTATTACAAGTGTGAAAGAGGCTTTTGATACCTGGGGAAATCTTCATCCTGCCACTCCTCCTTTAGCTCCACCCCCTCCATCCTTAGCCGTGCCTCCGTGGTGGCCACCGACTCCTGACGCTCCAGACTACAGAAAACAAAAACAAGCGAACGAGCGTTAGTTTTGAGGTAAGTTCACCTTCACACCGTTACACAACCAGCAGTACCATGAGGGCGAATAATAAGAAGACTCCATCTTGCACATTCATTGGCTGATTCACTCAACATTGTAGATTCCTGACCGATCCCCAAAACAGTTTCCTGAGCTGCCAATCACCAGAGCTCAAGCTCTCAAGAGTGCACAGGCTGGTTGTGTAAAAAAAAAAAAAAAATATATATTTTACTAAATATACTAAAATATTCTTTGCTCTATACTGGGTTTGGTGCACCTAGTTCAGGGGTAGGCAACCCTGGTCCTGGAGAGCCGCAGGGTCTGCTGCTTTTTGGTCTAAGTAGTTGCTGTATTTAAGGTGAACACAAAAACCAGCAGACCCTGCGGCTCTCCAGGACCAGGGTTGCCTACCCCTGACCTAGTTCAATTATATGCAATTCGGTTTAATGCTCTGTGTTGCTGAGGTGATGTTTTCGACTGGTCATTACTGGCTACACGCGCGCTCGTAACTGGTACTCTTAAAACTGCACTTACTCCACGCTGTTAGCATCCACGCAGCCGACTCCCCTGAAATTATTTTAATTTTTTTTGTCCAAGTGGAGAAAGAGAGCCCGCGTTTCCCTTGCTGAACGGACACTGTGTGCCCCTGCAGCCCGCATCAATGCCCGATTCACAGCCCTCCAAACTGAGACTCCGCTATCACCCAGCTGCACAATTGAGTCTTTGCCTGAGAGGGATTCTCAAATGCTAAGAAGCAGTGTATTAAGGCTAGGGTTGTAATTCACAGCTCGATTGGGCAAAAAAAAAAAATCCATCTGCTAGAGACAACAACAGCTACAGACTGGTCCTTTGATCCACAGACTCTAGCATACTGGGGCCCTTCTCAAATAGCTGATACTCATACTTGCAAACAAATGGCTTTAATGTTGCAATTGTTTAGTTAAGTATCAGCAAAAGAAAACAAACAAACACTTGTACAAACTTATTTGTCCCTCTTTGTTATGTAGAATGGCCAAGAAAGGCCAAGGAAAATCTGAGAGAAGAGTTTAGACTAACCTTAAAGAAAAAGTGATCAAATTACATTCCCTCAGTGCTGTCCTACTTAGCGCCTTTTCTTAGAAATCATTCTGGATTGAATTGGTACAATTGTCTTGCCCAAAATGTTTTTTCGACGAGATGTTTGTTCAGGCTTTCAATTAAAATGAATAAATTCTTTGTAAGAATTCTAACTTCATCACGTTGACTTTGTTTTGGGGAAATGCCCATCTTCACAATGGGTATATAGAGGAAATAACGACTAATCATTTTGAAAGGGTTGCATAACATTTCCTGTAGAAGTTTTAGAACAGCAGCAGAAAGCGTCTTAAGCAGAAGAAACAGAATGTGGGGTTCTTATGGTGAGCACAACTTTAAGATCATACTACACACTGAGTTTTCAGGTTGGTTATACCTACGTGACTGATATTGTATGGTGGGATTTTAGTATGGTCATAACCATAATGTCCGATGAAGGTCTATGTGACCGAAACACTGCACTTATTAAATGTATTTTTGCAAGTATTTCTCAGTGTGCAGGAGTCCTTCATTTATTTCAGTATGGTCATAACCCAAATGATAGGCTACATGATGCTGGGAGTGGTCACACCCCAACGTGGGTACAGGTATTTTAGGATGGTCATAACCCAGACATCATCAAAAGCAGACTTTTCATTGTAATCTTGTGTATATATATATATATATATATATATATATATATATATATATATGGCTTTATCGACTGCAGGCTGTGATTTTAGGTGGCCAAAATCCAAAGGCATGTATGCAGGGCTCTTTTGATGGTCATAATCCGTACGTGTGGTACAGCATGCAGCAAATTGACTAGTCCACATTGTGTGCTGCCATGACGACTTTATTGATAGCACTCCCCATTTTGACCAGTGCCCCGGTGAAAGAAAATAAATTATATGGGAGTGCGAGGAGCAGGCCTGAGCAGCAGTCATCCAATGGGGAAGGTCAGTGCACCCGCCTGCTGAAAACAGCAAAGCTAATCACCTGCTGCGCGTGCTAGCGGTCATGCCCTTTTTCCTAATGAGGACGAGGAATGTCCCAGGATACTGTTACCACCCCTACCCCCGGTACCCATGTCTGTGACAGGCGTGGAAGCTGCGCCTGAACTGTGCCGTTTGTTTTTTTTGGGCGGGCTTTCCGCAGGCAGTTACATTACTTTAGAACCCCTCAGAACAAACACTTTTTGAAGAGTATTTTTTTTTACCTCCAGATGTCTTTTCTCCACTGAACTCATAATGGCTTATTACATTTAGGAAAATGTCAATGTACCCAAAGGATTTAAGAAGGGAGCATTCAGGTAAATGTATGAATCAGGTCCACCAATCAGGACCCAGGGTTACAAGCAGACAAATGCTGTTTACCGATTGCCTGAGGTTCTACTATAATGAACTCAAAACTGTCACCCGCAAAAGGCTAAAGGTGAAGGTGGAACGCAAAACCGCTACCTGCAATCTGATATGGCAAAATCCTCTCAAAACCAGAGATGTAAATGGCACCTAGGGAGGTACTATGGGAAAACAGGATAGAACAAATGTTTATCTACGCTGAAAGGCCGTACAATGTGTGTTCTGCAAAGGCTGACTTACTTTTCCTGGGCTACATTTTTATTTATTATTATTATTTTTTTTTTACATGCTGGCGTTCCCCCTTGAAAAAACAAAACAAAAAAAACATTCATTCATTTTAAAATAACTATGTATAATAAGTAAATAACATTCATATGAGCAATCTAACACCTCCCATCAAAAGAGGAAACTTACCTCTGATTTAAAAAAAATGTTTTTACAGGGGTCGGCAATCCATATGACATGTAATCTGTTAATTATATAAAGCTGTGTGTGTGGGTGGGGGGCTTCGGTTCAGCTGTTCATTTGAACCCCCACCCCACCACCCGCAGGAAGCAGACTTTTCTTGCTCTTTTCTGGTGTCTTCGCCAAGTCAAAACCAAACTCAGCTGTGAACCAAAAAGGTCTCTTTGAAAACCTCTCTGAAAGGACAGACCAGCAGGTGGATGGGAAACGCTGTCCATTTCTTTAACAGGTTTGTAGTCAAGGCAAAAAAAAAACTGGATTTTTTAACAATAATACTGATACAACATGCACTGCTGCTGCAAAAGTAAAGTTAAAATACGACCAAGAAAAATGTAAGGCCAAATTAAAAAAAATCTAAGCTCACAACGTTCCATTGTCATCGAGTGTGGAGTGTAAACACTTTGCAAACTACATATCTGACAAGCCAACGTTTTTGGCGAGGACTGGATAATAAGAGGCGCACGCAACCACAAAAAAGTTACCATTGTTTCCCAGGCACACAAAGAAGTTGCCAGCGAGCTACAGTGTATGATTACTTAAGTGCGCCAGCCACTCCTTCAACCTTGTTGCTACACGTCGTCATGTCTACTTTACACTCCCTAAGGGTACTTAAAGTATCCATCTGCACCAGTGCGTTTACGCTTTAGATATCCCGCTACAGGTATAATCATGTGAAACTAAGGTTTAGCTGGTTAACATTGTAGGCAGCGGTGCAACTTACCTTCCATTGTGTACAGAGGGGGGGTTCGGCTGGGGAAGCTCCACTGGAGAGGAAACCTGAACATCTACAGGAAGCTGCGTCTCCACACAATGAACAAAAACATGTTCATTGTCCGGAGTTGCCGTTTCTGCCGATTCCCCACCATCACACTTCTCCGACGAAGGGGACATCTTGTCCACGGTATCTGGTTCCTCTTCGCCCGAAATCAAAGTAGCCGGTGTCGTCGGCCTGTTTTGCAGATCCTCAGATACCCTGGGTGTGTCTGCTTCGGAGCAGCTATTGTTTGAGTTCACATCAATAACGTTACTAGTCTCTATCAGCCCCGCGTCACTTTCCGTACATTCAGTAGCCATCTGAGCACTCAACAGTTATTAAATGTCAGTATTTCAAGTTTGTTGCAAATACTAGCCGACCTCATAAGGTGCAAAATGTGGCTTCCACGGAAGAGACAATCTCGCTAGTATATATAGTAAGTTAGCGGTTACACCACGTTTTGTGAACTTTGTAGCGTTAGCTAGAGATCAATACACTCTTACGCAACAGATTCGTGTGATCCTAATACGAAATTTTAGCTAGACAATAGCTACAAATTCGTTCTTGTGGTTTTATAACTTACGCAATGTAGCATCAGATTAGCTACCTAATCCCTTCAATGTTCTGCTAGACAAGTGATTTCTTAAGCTTTTAACCAAACTAGCCAGCCAGCTAGGTAGGTAGCTAAGCTATACGTTTTATTATGTGACCCAGCAGCGCCGAGTGCTTGTCTTTTCCAGTTCCTTCCTAGAGAAAGTCGCTAGCATTCGCTTACAGTCTATCTTTAAGCAAACTCATTTAACACCCCAGGTTACGAATTTACGATATTACCAATGTGAATTATTGTCGTTAACGTTAGTTAATATCACACGCAGCTGACCGCTGCCTACTCACTATTTAGCCAGTTGACGTTAGCTAAGTTTTCCTTGAAACCTGACTGTCCATTGTGAACGGCAGCGCGTTAGTTAGCTCCTTTACTGGGCCGGCCGATTTGTCCGCCTTCCCTTCCCTCTACCACCCCAGTGCAGCTCGTTCTCCCGTTATTTGGATAACACGCCGCCAGTCATCTCCTCCGACCATCTGCTGCAAAATTTCTAACATAGCGCCCCCTGTGGTTGAGGAGGGAAATAAGTACAATGGCTCTGCCGTTTGCACGCGCAAAATCGGGTACAGGCTAGCTATGTATGGAGTCAAATCAGTGTCACAATTCGCGAATTCGAAAAAAAGAGTTGACTCACGAATTGTGACTGATTTCACGCCATACCAGGTTAATGAGCTAGCTCTAATTAGCACGCAAAATGTAAAAAAGACATGGCATGCAGCACCATTTTGTATGCAGTCAGTGGATACGGATGCGAAAAACAAAAGCAAACAAACAACAAGAAATGCAGATAGTATGTAAAGTGAAAAGCGTAGTTAGTTAATTTGTTAGTCGTCCAGTTCCTGCTCCAAGTACTTTCAACTCTCTATGTTTCAACTCCAGTTTACTGGAAGAACTGTGGCTGCATAGACAACAGTACAGGTATGCCTAATATTCAAATGTAGGCTATGTTACTTCATTCTTAAAAAACGTTTGTAAATAACTGAGCCAAACTCAGCCTGTTTTTTCCTCCAAGATATTACCAGCAGGCGACCATTACCCAAATGCATTAGCCAGACCGAATCAAGATCCGTCAGGTCATAAACTTAGTAGCCTATATTACTAGCATAATGTTCACTAGACGTCACGAAGGAATTGCATGTTCCCAATGTGGTAACGCTACTTTACATTTTTAGTTGAGTTGGAACTTAAAACGTAGTTTTCACTCGTGTTTGTTTTGATAACGCCGTCCAATGTCCAACAATATGCCTAGGCAGGACAACCGAAAAAATGTATTTCGGGAAATCAACATAAATATTGTGCCTAAAATGTCAATTTAACCTTAAATAAACGTATTATGGACAATAACTGTCCTTATATGTAATTTTAATGTGATATACTGACTGTTTTTGCGCCTTTTAAACGCACATTTCCCCAACATTCGATCAATGATAAGAGTAGGACTCTGACGGCACCAAACACAGATCAGCGCAGCCAGTAATTCTGTTCTATTCAGTGTCTCGCGGTCATTCTGGCAGTTGACTTGATCAACTGTTAGAATTCTGAAAGACTGTCAGGTCAGTATTTTCGCTGGACACTCTGTATATCCCGCCTTATAACTTAAAAGTCCCAGCTTATTGGTGAAAGGTTTAAACGGATTCTGAAGATTGACATTTCAGGCTCCCAATCATGCTAACGGTGATGAGCGCACTATTACGTTTAGGTAGTCAATAACACGGCTGAATGCGTCTGACGTAATTTACATAGGAACTAGTGATGGGCAAAACAGTTCACTTCAGTGACACGAATCACTAGAATCAGTTCATTAAAAAGATTCGGTCAAAAGATTCGTTCACCGAATCGTTCAGTGCTTGGGCGGAGCTCCGACTGCGTACTGCGTAGTCCGACTCACTCAGTGAACTGACGGCCGAACAGTTCATGCGGAAGTGCTGTCGCTTTGACAAATGCGCCAAACTCCGTTTACAAATCTTGATATTTTAAAAGTTTCCTCGTTGAATATCAATATTGGAGGTGAACGCTGGTTTTCAATGACTTTTAAGTCTTAACTTGCTGGGCCTGATTCTGGCAGTTTGAGCCGCTGATTATCACTCAGGATCACGTCACGTTAACTCACTGTGTCTAGTAGCTTCAGTGAACGGATCACTGAACTTGCACCGTTACGTCCCAGTTCGTTCACTCAGTGAACTGACGGCCGAACAGTTCATGCGGAAGTGTTGTCGCTTTGACAAATGCGCCAAACTCCGTTTACAAATCTTGATATTTTAAAAGTTTCTTCGTTGAATATCAATATTGGAGGTGAACGCTGGTTTTCAATGACTTTTAAGTCTTAACTTGCTGGGCCTGATTCTGGCAGTTTGAGCCGCTGATTATCACTCAGGATCACGTCACGTCACGCAGTGAACGAATCAGTCCACTCTGCACGCTCGCTGCCTCGCTCGGCGCCCGCCCGCCCGTGAATTTTTTTTATAATTTTTTTTTTAAATATAAACTTTATTTCGAACAATTTAGGAAACAAATTAGAGAAAAAAAAAAAAAAAAAACTTTCTAGTATACAACACGCAAACACGGTACTCATTTCGGCTATACAATACTTAGAACAATACGTCCGAAATGGAATAGGAAGAAGCAAATGCGAATGATTCGTTCAGCACAGCAGAACTGGTTCGCAAGGGACGAATCACGTTCGCTCGCGGCAGTCCCTCCCCCTCCCTGCACGGTGCACGCTCGCTGCTGATCAGATCCGTTCGTGAACTGAACTGAACTGAGAAATGAACGGATCTTTTCAGTAAGTGATTCAGTTCAGTTCGTTCACCCAAAAGATTCGTTCTTTTGAACGAATCGTTCGCGAACGACACAACACTAATAGGAACTCTGTGCCCAGATCACAATGTCCCATCGACAGTGACCTAGGGAAGTTGATAACGATTAAGAAAATATATAACTTTTAAAGATTTAATTCCATCTTCTAGTGGGACTTTTGCCGTTTATCGAGGGTGTGACAGAAATTTTCGGTGCCACTGACCACAATCGAACGCTTTCACTTTTACGATTCGATTGAACAAGTTCAAGTAGGCTAAATGCCTAGCATTTGTAGCTAGCTAGTAGCTACCCTCATGTCGTTCGACTGAATAGGGCGCACATTTTTACCTGCTAATTCAAATAAATAACAATACAAACTTATATTTAGATACACTGTTCAAACGTTTGGAATCACTGAGACATTTTTATGTTTTTGAAAGAAATTGATACTTTTATTAACCAAGGTAGCAATAAATTCATTAAAAAAACAGTCAAAACATTGATCGTGTTACAAACTACTATTTCTATTTAATTCTATTTCTACTTTAGCAATTGTAGCCATTTTTACATAGTCCCCCCCCCCCCCCTCTTTTAGGGCACCAAAAGTAGGCTAATTAACATAAATTAAAATAAAGTCTACTGACTTATTTTTCCATAGAGTCCTTCATTTTATGCAAAGAATGAAAATAAGCGATTGGAATAAACCCCAGGGGCCGGTTTTTCAAAAGTAATCTGATCGGATTACGGCCATCAGATTGGCTCAAATCTTGAAAATGGGTTTTTCAAAAGAAAAAAAGGATTCAGAAATTGGATTGGATCACGTAATCCAATCTTGTTGTTGATCCAGATCAAACCTTGAGTTTGGGTTTTTCTAAAATTTTTGGTAGGATTGGGATCATTTTGATCCCAAAAATCAGGATTAAACTGATCCCAGCAGGAGGGTGGATTCATGGTGGATATCAGTAATAAAACTAGGTAACTAAAATTGGTTAGTTAAATAATACAACATTTATATCATGCATTTTACAGTATTTATATTTATTCATCAATTTCACTTGAATTGTTCAACAGGAAGTACATAAAGTAAGTACATAAAGTAGGTAGGCTATGTAGGCTAGCAACCTTTCAGTACAGCAAATTATAAATTATAAATATTTCGGCCCCATAAAATAATCCCCCAAACAGCTGGCAATATTGAACTCAAATAATAAATTATGTCTTTGTTCATCGAACATTAATCACACTGACACAATCATCAGTCATGGACTTATCAAAAATAGTGTCTAACAATTGCATCTCTTATTGCTCGTCCAGTCGGTCCCTCATTCTGACAGAATGCCGGAGGTTGGTCAGTGTCTCCAACGGGCTCGGGTGCATCAGGGACGTCATCACAGAGAGGGACTTTGCGCCTGGTCGCGATGTTGTGTAGGACAATGCAAGCAAGTATTATGTTGCATGCTTTCTGTGGTTCCACTCTCAAGTAGTTAAGGCATGCAAAGCGCCTCTTCAGAACTCCATTAAAGCGCTCAATGGTGCATCTTGTTTTGCAATGAGCAGTGTTGAAGCGTGCCTGCTCAGGCGTGTTTGCAGCCAGAAAAGGGGTCATCAGCCATGGTAGAAGAGGGTAGGCACTGTCTCCTAATATGATACCATTTGGTCGGTTGGTTTGGAGCTCTCTATATAGAGCGCTCTCACTCAGGATGTGCGCATCATGGACAGACCCAGCCCACTTCACAACGCAGTTTGTGATGAGGAGCTCAGCGTTGCCCACAAGTTGAACGTTGATGCTGTGTCTCCCCTTTCGGTTTACAAACTCCCACTCATTCTCATGAGGTGCTTGTATGTGCACATGGGTGCAGTCGATTGCTCCAATAGTATTGGGCATATTCCCCAAAAGAAAGCTGCTTGGCCTGGATGATCTGGTCATCCTTTGGAAATGAAACAAATTTATTAATCAGGCTGGCCAATGCAGCTGACACACTTTTCAGAACATCACAGACAGTTGATTTTTCCACACCCATGTAATCACCCACAACTTGGTAGAAAGTCCCACACGCATAGAAGCGAAGAGCAATGAGGACCTGTTCCTCCACAGACAGACCGTGACTCCTTTGGGTTCTGCGTTGGAGGTTGGGCCTGAGAAGGTCCACAATATACTGAATATCAGCTCTTCCGAAGCGAAACCGAGCATACAGCTCCTCATTTGTATATTTCTGCAGTGGATCTATACGCTCAACATACACCCTTTGACGGTATCTTCTCCTGTGGTGGCGATGGACAACACCTGCCATGTCACTGCCTCTCTGTGACCTTCTCTCTGAGTCCTCTGAGAAAGGCTGAATATACATATGGCCGTGTAAATTGGTCTTCCCAAACACACCTGTTAGCTTATTTGCTTTGGCTTGTGTTCAATTAATGGCTGTAATTAAAGCTTATATTCTTCACCTTGTGTTCAATTAATGGAATCATACCCAAGGCCTATGACATGATGCTCGCTACACCAAAGCGGTGGAACCATGGAATCAAAAAGCCCAAATTTCTCTGCTGCTGAAACCCACGCCCTACTGGAGGGTGTTAGGTGCCATTATAGGTCATTGGTAGGATCTTTTAGTTCTGCCAAGGGTGGTGAAGTGAGCAGTAAAATGAAGAAGGAAATTTGGGCTGAAATCACACAACATGTGAATGCCATGGGGTTTGGCCAGAAGAGGACAACAGAGCAACTAAGATTTCGGTGGAAGAATCTTAAGGCCAGGGCAACAAAAGACCACGCTGAAGCCAAGAACAGCCAAACAGGCAACAAGCCATATAAGAGGGGTGAATACACAGACATAGTCCTTGATATTATTGGAGGTACAGTGTCGGAAGCTCTGCATGGGATCCAAGGTGTTGCAGAGGATGGTGAGCCTGTGATGACAGCAGAAAGTGAGCCTTCTTCAGAAACATTTATTCTTAATCTCAGCCCTGTAATCGAGGGAGAAGGTCAATCACAGGTAGAGCCAGAAGGCCTAGTTCCCACAGGACCCCCAGAGAGAGGCTCAAAGCACCCAAAGAAAGATGACGCCTATAAGGTACTTCTGCAAAAAGAGACTGAAAGGGCAGAAGTACAGATCCATCTAGCAGAGGAACAGCTTATTCTTGCCCGACTGCAGCAAACCAAGGCCAGACTTGAGATCCGCCTCCTAAAGGCCAAGCTTGGACAAGCTGGTCTCTCCACAGCAGACAAAGCAGATGATGATAATGAAGAAGAAGAAGAACTCATAAGAAGAACTACTCATGAGAATAACTAAGAAGTAATTTATTTTGTTAAGTATTGGATATTTAAGCCTTTTTTATCCAGTTCAATTCAATAAATCTTTGTTTGAAACTTGTTTGAAACATCCATAATGTATTTGTGAGTAAAGTATGTATTTATTTATTTGTTGTAGGTCTCAGATGAGCGGACTGCCTGTTTCCAAGAAATGGACAATGGAGGGGGATGTTTATATTGTTTGTTTGTTGTTCCGTTCAGTCCTATTTTCTGTTCAAATAAAGCATATTGGAGTGATCCCACACTATTCTACCTGTTGTTCTTTACATAGCTACATTGTGATAGTCCCATTTAGACCACAGGTAATCCAGATTTGGTAATCCTGAAAAGTTTGAATCCGGATCAGAGTAATCCAATCCCACATTGCTTTGAAAAACCAGCATAAAAATAGGATGGATTACGTGATCCTGGATAGCAGAAAAAGAGATTTCCAAATCTGGATCAGTTTGATCCAGATTAAAACTTTTGAAAAACCGGCCCCAGGAGTGCGTCCCAAGGCTACATTCCAATTAGGAAATTCGAACAAGTAAGGATCCTTTAGATCGCATGAACCGGAAGTATTTCCCGGGCAGCCATGCTAAGGACCATTCAAATTTCTTATATTGATAAGGAAAGGAGCTTCACGATTCCCTTTATCCGTCCATTCACAAAGGATGCTCTGGGGTTCATCCCAGTCGCTTTCACTCCTTGCATCCTTTCCTCGCTCCTTAGCTTCGCCCAACGGAGGACATGAGGAAAGAATGCAAGGATCAGATACATGGATGGAGGAAACGAGGCACCATGCATTAGGCAAATGATACGTCCTTGCTCAATCAAGCGTCAGCGTCATATTATGCTCACGTGCTTAACTATAATGCTTTTTATCTTATCTTATTTTTTCATGAATAGGCGCTGCTTTTGTTATAAAGACTGCATGTCATTACGGATTAGCGCTTTATAATAAATGGAAAGGAACGGTAAAATTGCATTTGTGTAGGGGTGTGCCTGCGACGTGAATAGTGGTGGATAATTTATACACGTCACGCGTTCCGAGATAAGGCTTCGGCAAAGGTTACACTTGTGTTTCCTCACTGAAGCACCGTCCGGGAGCATCCTCGTTCCCCACTGCTCGCTCCTCCGAGGAGCATTTAGCGGTTTGGAATGTCATTAAAGATGGCGAACCTCGATCGATTTCCGGGTCAGACGAGGACCTTGGAGAAGAGGATAGATAAAATAACTGATTGGAATCCACCCAAGGAAAAGATGCAAGCATCAGATACGAGGACAGAGGAATCGAGGCAACATGCATTAGGCAAATGGTACGTCCTTGCTCAATCAAGCGTTAGCGTCATACTTACCTGCTTAACTATAATGTTTTTAACTTATTTTTTCATGAATAAACGTAACTTTTGTTAGTTATAAAGAATGACTGTCATTAGGGATGAGCGCTTTTCATGAACAAAAAGGAACGTAAAATTGCATTTGTGTGCCTGCGACGTGGAAGATGTGAAGAATGGTGGATAATTTATACATGTCACGCGTTCCGAGAAAAGGCTTACCGTAAGGCTACACTTGTATTTCCTCACTGAAGCATCATCCTGGAGCCTCCTCGTTCCCCACTCCTCGCTCCTCCGAGGAGCATTTAGCGGTTTGTTTTGCTGTTGTTACATTGTAATAACATACAGGTCCCTCCCATCCAAATCACACAGCAAACAACAAGAAATGCACATTGTGTGTAAAGTGAAAAGAGTAGTTAGTTGCCGTTAGTTCATTTGTTAGTCGTTCCAGTTACTGCTCCAAGTCCTTTCAACTCCAGTTGACTGCAAGCACTGTGGCTCCATAGACAACAGTAGGAGACTGGGGACAGTTGCAACAAGGGACAGTTGCAACAGTATCTTATTCCTCCAATCAGAAACATGCTAGAATGATGACACTCCATACTACACATGCTCAATTAGACCCTCTCTCCATCAGGAAGAAAGGAGCCACATTCAACCTTTGCTTCTACATTTATTGACAAAAGGTTGTTTTGGAGGTATGAAAGTAATTTTGTTCACAAGCTATATTTTTGTCATATTGTCCTGACCTTTTGTATGAATTAATCCAAACTTAGTTTGAATTATTGTTTTGTTGATTTCTATGTGACATGATTAGCATGTGTCAATGTCATTGTGTCTAGCTAGCATATGAGGTTTTCTCATGTTGCAACTGTGAGGGACAGTTGCAACATGTTGTTGCAACTGTCCCCAAGCTAAGCAGCTATATCAGGTCCCGCTTTTTCTAATGGAGAAAGCAATATTAAATGTGTCTTAATATAGTTATTTTAAAAGGATAGTTGACCCAAATATGCCAACTGTTGTCTTCCCATGTATGCCTCATTACAGTTCCCTCTGCTTATGAGGAACAAATTTGTCTCAAGGACCCATAAATTCCGCCATATTGGATTTTCCGCGAATTAGCATTTTTGTAAAACACTTAAAATGCTACTCCTCCTAAAAAATTTGACCTATTTGCACGGAACTTGGTATGTGGATTCATCTCACATACCTTTTCTAAGGCCTCAGTCAAAAAATGGCCGAATGACAAGCCAATTAATTTTCAGTGGGAGTGGCTTATTACAAAAATGCTAATAATTCCAAAACCGTTTGATAGATAGTTATCTTTTAAAATATCAAAATTCTGTATACAACTTTTATGAAGCATGGTCTAAGGAGGGTATATACCAGGTTTCGTGCAAATCCGTCAAATTCTCTAGGAGGAGTAGCATTTTAAGTGTTTTACAAAAAATGCTAATTAGCGGAAAATCCAATATGGTGGACTTTATGGGTCCTTGAGGAAAATATAGATATGAACCACAGTACATGGGTTAGCGCCCTTGATCTGGTGCTCTCGTGTAAACATTTTTGAAACTGCATTGTAGTGTGTCACCTGACAGTGACATTGAGACAAAAGGCAAAAGTTAATTAGTAGGTTACAGTTTAATGCATTTTTTACATGTTGCAACTGTCCCTAGGCTTGGGGACAGTTGCAACATCTGACGACTTCCATTAAAATACATTTTGATGAACTACATGTCAAATGTGATCATCTTTAAACGTATAGGTATAGGTTTGGGTAATTAGTAGACATATGTAAATTTAATATATTAAACTTTGGTTGGTCTAGTCTAAATAATCTCTGAGTAATTGAGAGTAATTGAGAGAAATGCAAAAAATTGTTGCAACTGTCCCCAGTCTCCCCTACAGGTATGCCTAATATTCAAATGTGCCTAATGTTACTTAATTCTTTAAAAAAAGTTTGAAAATAACTGAGCCTGTTTTTTCCCCCAAGATATTACCAGCAGGCGACCATTACCCAAACCGAATCAAGATCCGTCACTAAGGCATCGCATGTTCCCAATGTGGTAACGTTACTTTCAATTTTAAGTTGAGTTGAAACTTAAACTCAGACACACAGCCTACAATCTAAATTTATTGTAATCCTCAAATTTCAAATCCTCAAATTTCTGTAAGATCCATGCCCAATCCATATTGTTTGAGTGATCGCAGTGCAATGCAAATGCATTTACATTTCACGTATTTAGCACACACTGTTATCCAGAGTCATTCTTTTACAATAATGTATACAACTGGACATTTCCTGAAGCAATTGAGGTAAAATGCCATGGTCAAGGGTACACTGACAATGACCCACCTGGCAGGCAAACATACAACACCCTCAGAAATAAAGGTACAGTGGAGGTACATTCTTGTTCTTTAAGGGACACATTTCCCAAATGTGTCCCTTAAATCTATTAAATCTATTTTGGTACTAGTAAATTCCTTTTACAAGACAAGAAGGTACAAATGCATTATGTATTGCTGGCTAGGGGTACAATTTTATGTACATATAGGGTACCACCCCTGTGGCTAGCGTTTGTACCTTTTTAGGCATGTTTTCGCGCCTTTTTTCTGCGTGAACCTTGGAGTCGCAAACCTAGGTCTCTAACGATTATGCTGCACTGCCACCCAAACTAAGGAATGTGAGAAATGGACAATGGGAAAAAGATATTAATACCTCTGGTCTTGGCCTTCTATAAAGCGGTGATTAAAAAGGAGATTAAATTTTAGTACAAAATTGTCCTCCCCCATTGTTGTGTTTACATTGAGGCTGATGTATTATTTCTATACTGACCACTAGGTGGAAGCAGATGATCAAGCAAAGTTTATCAAGCTGGCTGTGAACCATGTTGCTGTTCAGTGGCAGATGGAGGGAAAGATGGCCAAGGATTGCACGCGCACATACACACACACACACACACACACACAATATAGCATTATTAATGCTGAATCTGAATGTAATTGGGTATGTAAAAGGATATGCCAGGTTGATGATAAAAGAAAAAAGTCTAATTTGGCCAACCTTATAAAGAATTGAATATATAAGATACCTCTAATAGTTTGAAAATGAATCATGTAAAATAGATGCAGTATTTTAATCCTACACACAGACACACACACACGCACAAGCATGCACACACTTTGCACACACACACCCACACGCACATTATATAGGCCTAGTTTTGCAAAAAATAGCTTTGCTTAGAATGTATAGTTTACCTTATAATTATATTATAATGATATTGTAATATGCGAGTGCACTATTTGCTCTAATTTCTATCTGAATACTAATATAGAACTTAAAAGTAATACTGTTATTTTATTATTCACTTATTTTATTTGGCTGGCACCCATTATCTGCAGCAACTTAATGAATATTAGGAGATGCAAGCGCAAGTTTGTTTAAGGTGCAGTGTATTGTAACACATAGTGTATATTTCAATTCACAATGCCGTATATGATTGTAAACCGTACTTTATTAACTCGCAGTCATAAAATCATACGGAATTATGAACTAATGCAATCTAACAAAATGTAGACGTTTGAGAAAAATTATCATTGCCATGTCAATAATAAATATTCACATCTAGACCTACATGTATTCATATACTTTTGGAAAAGTATATGACGGGCACGTAAAGTATTTACTGAACGTCACGTGAAAAGGTTATATGCAACTCGCTTGTCGCTTACTCGCTGTTCATAGATGGTGAAACCGTCCCTTATTTCCTGATATCAAAATATAGGTTTGAAAGTTTTTTTGACAAAGCGAGGGAATGAAGATGTGATTGAATGAACAGGTGAAAATCAGTTTAGTGTGCCAGGAGACTGTCCAGACCAGTGCTTACAGACGAAACATTCATAATTGATGCCCTGTGCTGAAAAATGCGTGTGTGTACGGTTGCTAGTATAAGCATTTATGTGAGAAAAATGGTTGATAAATCATTGTTGAACAGTGATTTTGTAAACTACTTACAAATGCCTCAGTATAATAAATTGTTGTTTGATAATGAATGGAACTGTTAAGAGGTAGATTTGAGATGACAGGTTTTAGCGTCTTTATCATTTTTTAAAGGGAGAATGCAAATAAGGGGAGTCGCATTGTAAATAATCAGAAAGAAGAAAAAAAGACACGAAATGCAATTATTTGGACACAGTGAAATACCACCAGCTCAACATAAACTAAAAATTGATCTATCAATTCCACTCTCCCTCGGTAAAAAAAATAATTGTGTTCATTTAACTTATTTATCTCTCTTTACGGTTTTATTTATAGATGGAAAGGGATGCAGGGGTCTAAATTATGATTAATTGAGAAAAGAGTCAGGAAATGGGGACTGCTTCCTTTATTTAATTACTGTGTCAGCCTGAATTACTGCGCACATCTAAAAACGAGGATTCATCGAGGGGCCGAACCGAGTTGTTTCGGCTTCAGAGATAGTTACCAACGTAAGTTATTTAACTTTTATAGTCTCATCCCACATTTTGTGGACAGTGTAATTTTGTTTGCGGGTGTTATGGCGGTATAATGGCTTGATTAAAAGGGCTCGTTATTTACTTCTGTTTGGTTGAGGGAGGTGTAGGCATAAGGAGAGATAATTGTTCTGGGGGTTCTTCATCTCTAGCTTGGCTGTAGCACTGTTTGTCGAGGCCCGTCTTGTCACAGGCCGTGCCGTGTGTCCCACGGATGCTGACGCACACTGCCTTTTGAGAGCTGCAGCTCAGGTGACACAGTAGGTCTGCCCATTTTAATTTGTGGGTCAAAGTTTGGCACTACACCCCCACTGCTCTCTACTGTGTTTCATATGAACTGTTATTAATAATAATACTAACTGAGCCTCGGTGATAATATTATATTGTGTCAATCTTGTGGAGGTAGAGAATGACAAAATATACTAGTTTATTGCAACTGAAAAGTGCATCTCTCACTAACAATACATTTTTTTTAATTTATCCCTTTATTTGTCCTATATTTACATCCTTTTATATTTCAGTCGGCATGCAGCCTTTGTCAGAATATCAGAATTCTAATGAAGACCCACACTGGCCAAAATAGCAATGGTCTTAAATATGGTATAAAGAAATAATTTTTAAATTGTATTAGTTAGTGCTGTTATTCCTTCAGTCTCAGTTGTATATATCTCAGGAATTTGCATTTAATGAAAGTGTAGCCATATGACTCGTAATCTGTTAATTATATAAAGCTATATATATATATATATATATATATATATATATATATATATATATATATATATATATATATATATATATATATACAGTTGCACTCAATTATTCAACCCCCTTCACTTTTTGCACACTTTATTGTGTTGTAGATTTAATTTTAAATGTATAAAATTGCCATTTTTGCCCATCAATCTACACTCAATGCAACTGTATATATATATGTGTGTGTGTGTGTGTGTGTGTGTGTGTGTGTGTGTGTGTGTCTCCCAACATGCAGCTTAAAGATTGTACTCAATTTTTCATTACAAGGAAAGGAAAAAGAGCATGTACCATTTGCTTCACATTACACAGTGCTTTTCCTTTAGCTAATCACAATTGCCTTTGCATGCCGAGGCTTAATTAATGCAGCACTTATGGGAAAATGATGGAGTTTAAATATTTAGACTTTTCCCCCCTATAAAATGTGCAACGCTGACATTATATTTTCAGGTAATTCCTCACTTTGCAGGAAGACAGCGAACGCATCGCCTAGACAGCGATCTCACTTAACCACACACCTTGTTGTCATGCAGAAATCTTCTGGCTTCCAACAGGGAGATAATTAGGGGAGGGTAACTTCAGAGGCAGAAACAAGCATGTTTTTAATGCCTGAAACAAAGGAATATCTTTAAGTGTGTGCAACCAGGCTGCAGCCCTTGCATGAAACAATATTGTACTGATTTTGTGTCAGCTTTTCCTTTGAAAATTTGAAAACTAGCGCGGCATAATTATTTTGCTCATTTTTCTTTAATTTCCCATCCTGCTCTATATAGGCTATTGCCTTTGGTAGCAATTTTAGAATATGTTGAGGAAAAAGGCTTTATACTCCTAATCTTGCCCCTTTACACGTTTATGGTAAGGATTTAATGAGAGAATTAAGGAATCTGGCATTTAAATTTTGTAAATATTTATTATTTAAAAAATAAAAAAAGCTTAAATTCAATTAATTCAGTCTGCGTTTTAGAACTGGCTAAAATGTGGCACGCTTGAAATAAGTAGGCTATGTCAGAATGTTTCTGTGCTTTCTGCATTGTCTTTGCCAAGCATGTGAGAATTACCTACAGCTACAGTATTGTACGTGGGTCCTGTGATTGCATGGATGTTCTGCTTTGAAGCATTACAGAATAATGTAATCTATCTGCTTCTGAAGCCCGTGTCAGCACTCTCTGAACAAAGACTGAACCGTCTGATGTTTGCATCCTGATTCTGACAAACAGACAGACGGACAGACAGACAGAAGTGTGGATCCTAGGGGCGGACTGGAGGAGTCTCGGGCCATGACTGCGGGGATCAGCGAGGATAACGGCGCATTCCATCACAGGTAATGTGGGATTCCACGCGTGGGAAAGGCATCACAGACGCACCCTCAGCACGCAGGCCCGTTATCAATCAGTCGGAAACACGAAACGCCCATGGCGCTTTAGCTCCGTCGACTCCCGTGCTCCGTATTCCCCAAACGGCACAGACATCACTGAGACGTCAACGGCACGAGGCCCATATTTAAACACTCGCAGAACAATTAAATTTAAAAACATTTAAAAGGTGGAAAAAATTAAAAGAAGACAAATGCCATCGCGTCCCATTCCTGAACCGCCAAGTTTAACTGGCCGGTCTGTGCCCCACTGTCTATGAATAATTGAACTGATAAAAGCTGCGATTTAATATTCTGGTCTTATTATGAAAACAAAAGGTGGCCACGTCCCGGTTAATGAGAACTGGCAATTAGCATATGCAAATCAGGAAGGATCCAAATGCGCACTCTAGAATTCTTCACAGAGGAATCCAGAAGTATAGGCCGAGGGCCAGTAATGGGCCTGTTTTCACCTGAAATGTAACGGTTCATAACAGCCCAAAGATTACTAAGTTAAAGTAAGTAAAGTAAAATTACTAAGTTAAAATTAAGTTAAAAAAAAAAATAAAAATTTTAATTAAAGGAAAGTGTGTTTTGCTCTTGTTTTTGAAATGTTGCACATACCTAAAGCCATAACGTACCAAAATTGGCAACACTGGACATAGAAATATACTTTTTCTTCTATTTGAAAGGTCCCCTTTAAATAAATTCACTTAGCATTTTACGGGTTTATAGTTGGGTGACATGAAAGAGACCTAAGATATATCTTAACTGGTGATGCAAGGCCTATTAAAAAAAAAAAAAAAAGAGTCATGGTTCGTGATAACAATGCCATGCTTGGCGAGACTGCAAGCGCTGCCCCACTTTGGTAATGTAGCCCGCCACTCAGTAATGCCGTCTAATAACCGCTGTTTACATTGGATTATCGGGCATGATTACTAATTAACACATCACTATTTACTCAGCCAGATCAGTGGGCCTTGTTAAGTAAACGATAATCCAGTGAAATTAGAAGTTTATGGTGGTGTTTTATTTCACACGGCGTTTCTGTTTGCTCAGGCTTTCTGTTGGCGCACTCTTACAAATGGATACAGTCTTCCCCCCTTTTGAAGTCGGGTGTAACTGTTGGCGCGGTAATTCCCCCACCAAAGAAACATCCACAAATATGCACAACCAGCTGACATTTCTCATTAACAAAAGCAAATTAACATCAAAATTAAAAGTTTTAGAGTAAATCGCAGTCAAATAGAACTGGCCAACAAGAAGAAATTGGTGATGGCTTTTCCAAAGAGACTGCAACTCTTTGGTGGACTGTTGAGCCTTTTTGTTTGTCATATTTTGGTGGATTAATATTGGATTAATTTCAACCATTGTTGCAATAAATTACATTTTGGTTTATATAAAGGAAATTCAGTTCCAGTGAAGACTGTGTCAATATTAGCGATATTTAAGCCATTGGTTCTGTTCACGATTGTGATTCATGTGTTTATTTCTCGCTGTTGACTTTTAATATTGTATAAACCTGTGTGAATATTGTAGCTGCATATTAATACTGTATGAAAACAGAAGAAAATCACCTCTCTATGCTGTAATATAGACTGTCCACCCTTTAAAATAGTGTAAGAGCAAAAATGTATTTACAAGCATACTTACTGATGCTTCATTTATACTTTTACATTATACTACAGGCGTAACTTATCTGTGGAGACAAAGATATAATCTGATCAAGGTGCTGAAGTGTCTCAGAGCCGTACTGCTTAAAATCCTGTCCATTGTTAACATCCTTAGCCTTTATGGCTTGTCAATGCTCATTAAAGAATACAACCATAACCCTAACCCTAATTATTTAGGCCACAGAAATGAAAGAACTAGCTTCTTCACCTGTTTCGGAGGATAAAAAAGAGCCAAAGATCAATGATGAATCAAACGCATCTACAGTACATTCTAAGCTTCAGTTTGGTTATAAATTGAAGAAACGTAGTCGCTACTTTCTCGCGGGCGCCGTACAGTACTGAGTGCCTCCAAAACGAAACGGCTTTGTGAAGTCTGGAGTGATTTCCTCCACTGGAAAACATTTTGTGTTGTTATTGTGTGGCTGAGAGTGAGCCGAAGCGGCAGCTTTATTTATGAGGTCTTAACGAAGAGGCCATTAAGCAAACACATTCCCTTACTTCAGACAGCCTCGAAGAAGCACCCTGGGCAAGAATATCACCACTTTGGTTTCTCTAAAGATAATTGCCAAACTGTTTACAAGTCTTTGATAAATGAAAGTTAAAAATGCCAGCGTGCACTCAGCGCACGCGTGCACGCCATTAAGAAGACAACGTCTGAACCGCACTTGCTCGTGTTTTAAAGGTGAGTTGTGAAACACAAAGCATTGCATTGCATGTGAAAAACAGACTAATTGGGCTTGGATGAGCATTATTTTCACTTTTGAAATGAGTGAATAATCAGAGGAACGATGGCAATTTGTATGAAATTACACAGAACATTGTTTTCCAGAATCTTGTCGGTGGTAGTCAAATCAAAGAACTCATTCCCAATAGCGCATTCAAGACCACAAGTTATTCCTGTGATTATTTGGTCTTTTGGTTTGTTTTTAAAAATGTGAATTTCTCTCCTCCGTCAGAGGACATGATTGGAGGTAGTTTAAGAGAAACACGAGAAATATCATATGAAGTCCAGCTTGGTACCGGTAGTTGGCTCTCATGTAATTGTAACTTCGTCCACTGGACCTAATTCATGGGCTCCCCAGCATTATGCTCTCAAGACATAGAAATTGGTGTGATGTGACCCAGATATGGGTCCTGACTCCTGACCTAAACTTGAAAAAACATACAAAAAAAAAAAAACTATCACCGACAGATGTCCATGCAGTTGGGCTGTACCCAAATGCTGTACCACAAATTGTTCAGTGGTGCACCAACTACTTTTAGTTATGTGTATTACAAGCTTGCAGAGAGAGCAATCCGAGGCAGTATATTCCTTAGAAATTTCAGAAGGCAGGGGTAGTGGGCACTATTTTGCAACTGGAAGTATAACCCTTAATTGGAACAGACAAAAATGTGAATTTGCACATGAAGCAGTCTGTTCCTGCGCACACACAGGAATAATTATTAATGACAAGCAAAGCGGCAAAGGAGTTAAGAGGAACGGTCTGGAAAAAAAAAAAAGAAACTGCTGAAAAATTTAAACGGGGAGTTAAATGAATATTTAAAATGAAATAAAATATTTAATGGAAACAAATGAGCAAAACATTTAAAACGGCGTGATAAATAATAGCAAGTGTCACTGGAAGTGCACCTCTCGTGTGTGTGTGTGTGTGTGTGTGTGTGTGTGTGTGTGTGTGTGTGTGTGTGTGTGTGTGTATGTGTGCGCATGCGCGGGCGTGGCACCGTCGCCATGAGGACTTTAGAATTGGCTCCGCGCACTGGGTTGGATCTGAACCCTGCCTGCGCAGTTTGTTTTCAATATGGCCGTCATTAGCGGGGCCAGACGAGGTCCGTGTTTTAGCATGCAGGGCCCAGCTTCGAGCCGTGGCATATTAGTTTTTGGTTCAGCGTGGCTTGGATTTAAGCCACAGGGCAATTATGATTAATGTCTTTGCTGGTGCCAGACAAGTTCCGAGCGGGACGCTGGCATTCGCATGACCAAGAGACGACGCTTTGTTCCGGAGAGTGATCCGCTATGCAGGGCAGCCTCGCACAGGAGCGGTGGCCTCATTTAGCTCTGCTGCCACGTCTGTCGTGCACTAAAGTTTCAACCCCCCCCCCCAGTGAAATCATTCTTCCGACACGCATGTCCTCATCAGAGAAGTCATTTTTTTCAAGAGTCTGCTGATGAAGAGAGAGAAAAAAAATGGAATTGACATGAATGGGACCCTATGCTATATCCAGGAAAATGGACAAGATAAATTAAAGAAAAGTGCTCTTGTTTTTTTTATGTCCCTGCATTAATATAATTAGCAGTCCCAATTTAAGAATTATTAATTGATTTTGAAGTAACAAATGAACCTTAAGTCACAGGGGTTATAAATCTCAGCAACGAGGGCTAATGTTTGATCTACCTGCAAAGCTCACTGCCCTTATGTCTGAGGGATTATTGTGTTATGTTTTCTTTTTATTCATGGAATATTTTGTATTGAGGTTTCTAATGGCCTAATGTTGTTAATTAATAAAAACTAAGTGCAGGTCTTGCTTAAAGTGGTTACTTGTGGTAACAGACAAGGCCCGTTGCAGTTAAATTGAACCTGGGGCCAGAGAGCACCAGCCTATCCAGCTCAGTAAGGCACTTTGCCTCTATTTGGCTTTTTTTCTCCTTGGAAATTGTCATAAATGTTTATCACACTGTGATTTAGCAAAATGTATACAAGCCAATAACCAGCTAGGGAGCCCATTTTAGTTTAATTGGATGTGAATCTTCTTTGCTTAGGACTGGTGTTGTAATGTTCCGCTCCCTTCCTGTCCGTTTTCCGTGTTTTCCTGTTTTCCCTCCGTGTCATGTTGGATCCCTTTGTCCGTGTTTTCCCCGCTGCTGCGGACTAGGCGTGTCCTTCCCTGTCTTGTTCGTCTGGTTGTTTTGTCTTACTTCCGCCTTTCACTCCCTCCCCCTCGTTGCATGCATTGCCTCACCTGGTGTCTTGCAATCACTCCCGGTTTATGTTCACACCTGTACCGTATTTAGTCCTGTCAGTTAGCTCACTATATAGTCTTTCGGCTGGCTGCCAGTCGGCGCCAGTTCGTTAACTATCGTCACTTGGTGTTAGTGCTCGACTCGTTATCTGGTCTCCCTGCGTGAACTATTCGCTTAGTTGTGGAATGTGTTTCCCGTGCAGCTTAAGTTCTTCGCAAAACTACGGATTGGTAGTTTACCTCCCGCACAATTTCCTGTCATTTGGTGTAGCTAACCTGTTTCCCTTCTCCTCCATCTAACCCTGCACCCATTCTCCCGTGGCAGTGTTCGTGTTCCCCGTGTTCGTTGTGTGTGTTGCGGTACCTCCACCTCCAGCGCGTGTAGGCTCCGGGGTGATTCGTTACCTGGCTACCCTCCAGTTGTTCCTGTCCGACCGAAGAAACCACCCAGTTCTTCGGCGCCGGCTCCTGGAGCTCTGGAGACAGTCAGCTACTTACGGACCTACCGCAGCTGCGCCACACCACTCTGTCCTGCCGTGCTACATCAAACCACCTGACTTCCAAACCCGGCACCTCCGTGAGAACCTCCCGGTCTTTCCCGTGCCTTCCCTTGCACTAACCCCCCTCTGTTGTTTTGTTTCTCTGTACCGGTGCAGTCAGTCCGGTCCAGTTCCTGCCCTGCCGTAGTGAGTCGCTCCCCTGCCAGTTCCAGTCCAGTCCAGGCGTGAGTTGTACAAACTACTCGCTCAAGGTCCAGTTCCGGTTTGGAACATTCCGTTTCATACACGGATTCCTGTGTGGACCTCCCGTTCCAGTCCAGTCCAGTTCCGGTTTGGAACATTCCGTTCCAGAACCCGATTCCCGTGTGGACCTCCCGGTCCAGTTCCAGTCCAGTCCAGTTCCGGTTTGGAACATCCCGTTCCAGTACCCGATTCCCGTGTGGACCTCCCGGTCCAGTTCCAGTCCAGTCCAGTTCCGGTTCGGAACATTCCGTTCCTGAGCCAGATTCCCGTGTGGACCACCCGGTCCAGTTCCAGTCCAGTCCAGTTCCGGTTTGGAACAGTCCGTTCCAGATCCTCCAGTCCAGCTCCGGCTTGGAGCAGCCCGCCCCGGGCTTCCAGGCGCAAGACCTCTGTACATTCTGTGTTTGCCTTTCCTGTACAGTGTTGGGACTACCCCAACACTTAATTTATTAAAAAACACCCCTTTGTGAAATCTGTCTCCTGGTCGTTGCACTTGGGTTCGTCCCGTAACAGATACGTAACAGAACGAACTGGCCAAAAACATGGACCCAGCCGACCTGGAGCAGATTCGGCACGCCTTCTCCTGCCAAACTGCGGTCAGCGACCAACAGGGCCGTCGTTTGGACGACGTGTTGGAAGTACTGAGGGGCATCACGGAACAAGTGACGCAGCTGTCTCTTCACCAGCCGCTTCCGCGTATTCCATTGGGCTCTACACCGCCCGTACCGGATCCTCCGGCGGACCCTCCTGTGTCCACTTCATTTCGTGAGCCTCGCGTACAACATCCTGAGTTATTCCGCGGGGAATTGGGGAAATGTCGCGAATTTCTTATGAAATGCGACATTGTCTTCCGGATGCAGCCCTCCTCCTTCGCCTCCGACCCATGTAAGATCGCGTTCATTATGAGCAGCCTGGGAGGAGGTGCCCTGGAGTGGGCTACATCCATCTGGGATAGCCAAGCCGCGCTCTGCAACAACTTCGCTGCCTTCACCGCCGAGATGCGGCGCGTGTTTGACCACCCTACCTGTGGGCGAGATGCAACTCAGCGCCTACTTCAGGTCCGTCAAGGGAGTCGTAGCGTCGCGGAGATGGCCATCCAATTTCGTACCCTCGCCGCGGAGTCCGGATGGAACGACACCGCCCTTCAGGGGGCTTTCCGCCAGGCACTCAGCGAGGAGCTTAAAGACCAACTAGCCACCCGTGAGGAATCCACCTCCCTCAATAGCCTGATTAGCCTGGCCATAGCAGTCGACAACCGTCTTCGTATCCGGGCCCGTGAGCGTGGGGGGAATCCCGGTCACCTTCCTCACATACGCTCTCACCCTTCTGCTTCTGGATCCAGGGCGGCGTCTGGGGTCTCCGAAGAGGAGCCCATGCAACTGGGCAGAGTTGCGGTCAACTCTGCAGAGCGCCAACGTCGCCTGCGATCCAGGTCTTGCTTCTATTGTGGCAAACCTGGCCACCAGATCGCCTCATGTCCCATCCGCCCAAAAGAATAGGCTCGCCAGTTAAACTGGGCGTACTGACGAGCCCTATCATACCCTGCCATGCAGCCCAGAATCGCCTGGTTTTCAAGGCCACTCTCCTGTGGAGGGACAAGTCCGAAGTCTCGTCGGCCCTCATCGACTCTGGAGCCGACGCCAACTTCATGGACACCACCTTCGCCCAGAGGGCCGGCATCCCCACGGAGCTTCTACCCTCTCCCATTACTGCCTTCGCCTTAGACGGTCGGAGTCTGGGGTTAGTGACCCACTCCACCGTTCCCTTACAGCTCGTCCTTTCCGGCAATCATCGGGAGAGCATTCAACTCCTCCTCATCAATTCTAAACAATCAGCCATAGTTTTAGGGCAGACCTGGCTCCGTCTCCATAACCCGCACATCGACTGGCAGGGCGGACGCATCCTGGCGTGGAGTGGCCACTGCCTGGCTAGCTGTCTCCGCTCCGCTCTTCCCCCTCCGGGGTCCAAGAATCCCAGCACCAACCTACCCGAACCCGATATGTCCACCGTTCCCAAGCAATATCACGACCTCGGTCTCACCTTTTCGAAATCACGTGCTCTGTCCCTACCTCCTCACCGCCCTTACGATTGTTGTATTGATCTGCTGGCGGGAGCCAAACTTCCGTCCGGCCGTCTCTACAGTCTGTCGGGACCAGAGAAACTCGCCATGGAGGAGTATATCCATGAGTCCCTCGCCTCGGGCATCATCCGTCCCTCCTCTTCTCCGGTTGGTGCTGGGTTCTTTTTTGTAGGGAAAAAGGACGGCTCACTACGGCCCTGCATCGACTACCGGGGACTCAATTCCATCACCATCCGCAACAAATATCCTCTCCCCCTCATTAACACTGCTTTTGAACCCCTCTCGCAGGCCGTCATTTTTACCAAGCTCGACCTCCGTAATGCGTACCACTTGGTGCGCATACGGGAGGGGGATGAGTGGAAGACTGCCTTCAATACCCCGTTGGGCCACTATGAGTACCTGGTGGTCCCTTTCGGCCTTACTAACGCCCCGGCAGTCTTCCAGGGCATGGTGAATGACGTACTGCGAGACCTATTGGGTAAGACTGTTTTTGTTTACATTGACGACATTTTGATTTTTTCTAAGTCCCCTCAGGAGCACATTCTCCATGTCCGGGAGGTTCTCCAGCGGCTCCTCGAGAACCAGCTCTTCGTCAAGGCGGAGAAGTGCTCCTTCCACGTCTCTTCAGTCCCGTTCCTCGGCTTCATTATTGAGGAGGGCAGTATCCGGGCGGATCCGGTCAAAGTCAAGGCGGTGACGGAATGGCCCCAACCCACCTCTCGTAAGCACCTACAACAATTCCTTGGTTTTGCTAATTTCTATCGTCGTTTTATCCGTAATTACAGTGTCATTGCTGCCCCCCTTACCAAACTTACCTCCACTGCTTTTTCTTTCTGTTGGAACTCCGAAGCCCAGCGTGCTTTTGAACAGCTCAAAACACGGTTTTCCTCAGCCCCTATTCTTTGCCACCCTGATCCCTCCCGCCAATTTACGATTGAGGTGGATGCCTCCGACACCGGCGTGGGGGCCATTCTGTCCCAACGTGCCGCCTTGGACAACAAACTCCATCCCTGTGCCTTTTTCTCCCGGAGGCTGTCCTCCGCTGAGCGAAATTATGATGTCGGGGATCGGGAGCTTCTTGCCATTAAGCTGGCTCTTGAGGAGTGGCGCCACTGGCTGGAGGGGGCAGGTACCCCCTTTGTTGTTTTAACTGACCACCAAAATTTAATTTATTTAAGGTCTGCTAAGAGGCTGAATGCTAGACAGGCTAGGTGGTCACTTTTCTTTGCCCGGTTCAATTTTTCGTTATCCTATCGCCCCGGTTCCCGCAATATTAAGGCGGATGCCTTATCCCGTGTGTTTTCCCTTCCCTCCAGTCCTGCTGACCCCGAACCCATTCTTCCAGCATCCTGTATGGTGGCTGCGGTCTCCTGGAGGATTGAGGAGATCGTGAGGTCCGCCCAGACTTCCCACCCTGACCCCCGTAATAACCCTAACCCCTCCCTGTTTGTTCCCGACTCCGTCCGCTCCCAGGTCCTTGAGTGGGTTCACGCCTCCTGCCTGGCGTGTCACCCAGGTGTTGCCAGAACGACCACCCTCGTCAGGAGGAGCTTTTGGTGGCCCACCCTCAAGGAGGATACCCGTGCTTTTGTCCTGGCCTGCCCAGTATGCGCCAGGAGCAAGGCTTCCCACCAGCCTCCCTCTGGTCGTCTCCTTCCCCTCCCTGTCCCGGGCCGTCCTTGGAGCCACATTGGGGTGGATTTTGTAACCGGTCTGCCGTTGTCAGAGGGCAACTCTGTCATTCTGACAATTGTGGATCGGTTCTCCAAGGCGGTTCACTTCATTCCCCTCCCCAAGCTCCCGTCCGCCCTCGAAACGGCGGAGCTCCTGGTGGTACATGTGGTCAGGCTGCACGGGATCCCATCCGATATTGTGTCGGATCGTGGGCCCCAATTCTCCTCCCAGGTCTGGAAGGCGTTCTGTGTAGCCCTGGGGGCCTCGGCCAGTCTGTCGTCTGGCTTCCATCCCCAGTCGAACGGCCAGGCAGAGAGGGCGAACCAGGACCTGGGGGCCGCCCTGCGGTGCGTCACGGCTCGCAATCCCGCCTCCTGGAGCCGTTTCCTCCCCTGGGTGGAGTACTCTCACAACTCCCTTAAGAGTACCTCCACCGGGTTATCCCCTTTCGAGTGCTCGTTAGGGTACCAACCCCCTCTCCTGTCGGTCCAGGAGGCCGAGGTAGCAGTCCCCTCTGTCAAAGCCCACATCCTCAAATGCAAGCGCATTTGGAGGCTTGCACGCACCGCACTCCTACGTTCCAATTCCCGGTCACAGCGTCTGGCGGACCTGCACAGGACCGCAGCCCCCAAGTACAGGGCCGGTCAGCAGGTCTGGCTGTCCACGTCCAACATTTCCCTTCCCTCCTCCTCTAAAAAACTTCGGCCCCGGTTCATTGGTCCCTTCCCTGTTGTATGTCTTGTCAACCCAGTTTCCGTCAAACTCTCCCTCCCTGCCTCCCTCAAAGTTTACCCCGTTTTTCATGTTTCCCAAATTAAGCCTGTCGCCTCCAGCCCCCTCAGTGCCCCTACCCTCCCTCCTCCACCTGTCCGGGTCATCAACAACGCCCCGGCCTACACGGTGGACCGCATCATCGACATCCGCCGTAAGGGTCGGGGTTTCCAATACCTCGTGGACTGGGAGGGGTATGGTCCTGAGGAGCGGTCATGGCTCCACAGGGGCCTCATCCTGGATCAATCACTGATCCAGGATTTCCACAGTCGCTTCCCATCCAAGACCAGGCCGCCAGGTACGCCAGGTGGCGTACGTTGAGGGGGGGGGTACTGTAATGTTCCGCTCCCTTCCTGTCCGTTTTCCGTGTTTTCCTGTTTTCCCTCCGTGTCATGTTGGATCCCTTTGTCCGTGTTTTCCCCGCTGCTGCGGACTAGGCGTGCCCTTCCCTGTCTTGTTCGTCTGGTTGTTTTGTCTTACTTCCGCCTTTCACTCCCTCCCCCTCGTTGCATGCATTGCCTCACCTGGTGTCTTGCAATCACTCCCGGTTTATGTTCACACCTGTACCGTATTTAGTCCTGTCAGTTAGCTCACTATATAGTCTTTCGGCTGGCTGCCAGTCGGCGCCAGTTCGTTAACTATCGTCACTTGGTGTTAGTGCTCGACTCGTTATCTGGTCTCCCTGCGTGAACTATTCGCTTAGTTGTGGAATGTGTTTCCCGTGCAGCTTAAGTTCTTCGCAAAACTACGGATTGGTAGTTTACCTCCCGCACAATTTCCTGTCATTTGGTGTAGCTAACCTGTTTCCCTTCTCCTCCATCTAACCCTGCACCCATTCTCCCGTGGCAGTGTTCGTGTTCCCCGTGTTCGTTGTGTGTGTTGCGGTACCTCCACCTCCAGCGCGTGTAGGCTCCGGGGTGATTCGTTACCTGGCTACCCTCCAGTTGTTCCTGTCCGACCGAAGAAACCACCCAGTTCTTCGGCGCCGGCTCCTGGAGCTCTGGAGACAGTCAGCTACTTACGGACCTACCGCAGCTGCGCCACACCACTCTGTCCTGCCGTGCTACATCAAACCACCTGACTTCCAAACCCGGCACCTCCGTGAGAACCTCCCGGTCTTTCCCGTGCCTTCCCTTGCACTAACCCCCCTCTGTTGTTTTGTTTCTCTGTACCGGTGCAGTCAGTCCGGTCCAGTTCCTGCCCTGCCGTAGTGAGTCGCTCCCCTGCCAGTTCCAGTCCAGTCCAGGCGTGAGTTGTACAAACTACTCGCTCAAGGTCCAGTTCCGGTTTGGAACATTCCGTTTCATACACGGATTCCTGTGTGGACCTCCCGTTCCAGTCCAGTCCAGTTCCGGTTTGGAACATTCCGTTCCAGAACCCGATTCCCGTGTGGACCTCCCGGTCCAGTTCCAGTCCAGTCCAGTTCCGGTTTGGAACATCCCGTTCCAGTACCCGATTCCCGTGTGGACCTCCCGGTCCAGTTCCAGTCCAGTCCAGTTCCGGTTCGGAACATTCCGTTCCTGAGCCAGATTCCCGTGTGGACCACCCGGTCCAGTTCCAGTCCAGTCCAGTTCCGGTTTGGAACAGTCCGTTCCAGATCCTCCAGTCCAGCTCCGGCTTGGAGCAGCCCGCCCCGGGCTTCCAGGCGCAAGACCTCTGTACATTCTGTGTTTGCCTTTCCTGTACAGTGTTGGGACTACCCCAACACTTAATTTATTAAAAAACACCCCTTTGTGAAATCTGTCTCCTGGTCGTTGCACTTGGGTTCGTCCCGTAACAGATACGTAACAGGTGTTGCCACTGGTCTTGGCTCGGTATAACAGCTTATGAATCCAACCACAGAGAAAATGTCAATGCCCAGTGTAGGACCAAGATCAGTATCTGCCATTGCTTAAACACCCCTGTGTTATCCTAGCGCATGTGTAATGTCAAACTGAGTGTGTGTCCTGGTGCATGTGTAACGTCAAGCTGAAAGTCTGTGGATTGATTTGCGATTTGAAACTTAAAGGAGCAAAATATAATTAGAAACCCCATCTACAGTCTACAAGGGAGAACTGTAATCCCAACCCAAAGCATGACACCACCTTGCTAGTTGCTCTCGGTCAAAACGCTGCGAGTGGTTGCCAGATTCTCTCACAACTTGTGTCTTTGTGCGTGGTGGTGGTATACTGTTGAACGTAGTGTGTCAGGAAGCTCGCTGTTGTAGCATCCAAAATGACATGAGTCTTCGGTCGGACATAAGTAATTAATAATATATTTACGTAGCAACTTTGCAATATATTAATGCATTAGCTGCACAGATTGCTAGTGCGCACTGAAAATGTTTGCATTGGAAAGAACCGCTCCAGGCAGTCAGGTGAAAACCTGGCTACATTTGGTTGAAAAGTAAAAGTGTTGACTAGGACTTAGCCAAACTATGTCCAAATCAGAGCCCTATCTGCTGCGTCCTGTGTCCTGTATAATGTGTACTAGCAGCTGTGTACTGTTTACTGTATACTGTTTAGTATGCGACATGCAGTATGCAAATAAATATGCTCCATACTATTTTCCAACCGTACTGTGGAAGTGTCGTAAGATGTCCCTCCCTTGTACGGCCATGCCATGTGTTGTTTTTGTCATTATTGAAGGAAACGTCAGCAAAGCTGCGCCTCATTTGTAAAGCGAAGCTGCGCATCATTTGTATGCGACCAAAAATGTTCGCTTCCATCTTGAAAAATATGCTCCCGAATATACTCAGCGAAGCTCCGGAAGTAAGTATACCATCCAGGAGTTTTAAGTATACTACATTTAGAGAAAATTTCACTTAACTACTTTCTCATCCAGTATACTCAACAAGCATACTCAATAGTATGGAAGGGTGCTGATTCGGACACAGCCCATATATTGAGCTATATTGGGGTTAACCTAGTCTGTTTATGTCACAACTTGTCAAAATGTCTCTCAACCTAAATTTACACCCCTCTAGACATCTAGATTGTGGCTTTTGCTCACTGGGTGACTTTGACTCATGTGGGCTAGCTGTGTGTGGTGTTGCTTTATATGCATGTAGAGTACTAACGTTAGCTATGGTAGAATGATAGCTTTATAGGAACTGTGCGCTTACCAACAAAGTCAGTCATATGTTCACTGTAAGTCTTAACTGGAAACCGGATGCACATTTTATTTGTGAGGAAAAGATGGGCATGCTACTGGCTCAGGAGCGTAGTTGGAGGCGGTAACCCCAGTATCAGTCTCAGACAGACAAACACAACACGGCATAAGGACCGTAAAATATATTTTAATTACAAATTCAGAGCCAATATAATTTTTTGAGGAAAAGCAATACTTTTACTCTGCATCTTTCTGCAAGCTCTGGGGGAAATATATTTTTGATGTAGACAAATATTTTTTTAAAATATCACGTTCAATTTTACTGCACAGACATTTCTGATGTTTGCAAAGACGAGTGACACATTTGACAATACAGGCAGAAATGGAAGAAATCCTCAACTGAACTCAATTTGCTGACGAGGTTTACATTGGATTAATTTAAAGGTGCAGTAGGCAAGATTTTTTTGATATCATTTTGGCAAAATTACTAAATTTGCTCATTACATTCCAGCAGCTATCAATAAATCAAGTGTTCTGAGAAAAAATCCGGTTTCTGTGAGTGTCCTGGGCTCTCTCCTAGGCTGTCAAAAAATCTCAAGCCGGTCTTCCAAAAACCAACCAATCAGGACTAGCTATGTTCCTACCAATCAGGGCAACTATCTACAAGCAAAAGATCCTCCCGGTAGAATAAACCCCTGCCTGTCTCTGTGCGTGCACTGGAGCATCATTTGGTGGGAGGGGCTTAGGAGAGAGATAGGAGGGAGGAGAGCAAAAGGGGAAGTCTTTTTGCCTTGTATATTTTCAAACTTGCCTACTGCAGCTTTAAGCAGAGTCTCAGATACTCTGTGGATCATATATCAGCATGGAATCACTTTGGTTTGTGTGATTGTAGGCCAGGTGTTCCCAAACTTTGTAATCTCTAGTCCCCTAGAGAGGCTAACCTTTACACTGGAATCTATAACATTTTTAAAACTTGACACTTATCCAAAACCCTTTAAAGGCTGCAGTGCACTGGCTGTTTAACACACTAGTGTGGGAGAATATTGTGAAAATTGTGATGTCACGGATCAATGCAAGACATGTAGTTACTTATAAATATAAATATTTCATAATTACAATAAGCAAAATATGACCAAGCATAAAAATAACAGTAAATAAGTAAATTCTGTGAAATTCTGAATTATAAATAATATTGGAAATATTATGGCTTCTTTGTGGATCCCAGACTCTGGTTTGGGAACCCCTGTTATTGACTATATTCTGAAGATCAAAGTAATACAATAAATTTAACGCATCCTCTATTCAGTGCAGGATTTTAGAAAGTCATCAGCTCTGGTCTACAGCTCTTTGGTTGATTGCAGTTGGTAGTCTGTCTGTTCAAAAGCTATAGCATAAAACAGGAAAGAATGTATAAAGTAGTTAATCAATGCTTTTTGATGCAGGTTGTTATACACGAGCCCGTTGGACTGCAAGCTGGCATGCCAGTTTTACTGGACGCTCCACTTTAGCTCTGCCGGAAAACCAATCATGATTTATTGGCAACAGTCTCCCACTCATTTTTTAAAGTACACTTTTCCAAATCTGCAAATAATTAAATCTGCAAACAAATAATTAATTGAGTCAATGAGAACAATTAGTACAAAAATGCCTTTGAGAATTGGATGTGCATAGTGAATTAGTTAATTATCATACTGGAAAATAATTGAGTGGAATTAGTGCTCTTGTGTTAAAAAAAAAGATGGAGGGTTGTGCCTCATCTGCTGGAAGTTGAAGGTGACTGGATCTTTGTGGTTTATTTTTGCCAATGAGGTCATTTCCTTGTGATGGGCGATTAATTTGGGCTGTTTCCTGCTGGATGTGCCTGAATCACCCGCAACAAGCGGCATCCACTGCTACAGTAAACATAACCAACAGGCCCTCACAGAGCTGTATCTCTGATCTTTTTGTGCATTGAAGAATTTGAAAAATGGAATCATATCATGCAGTGCAGTGTGTGTTTATAATGAGTGCTTTGGACTGAAGTCTTTCTCATTTTTCTAATTTCTCCAGAATATTCAGTACCTCATAGACGAGATCAGGTGGGCCACGTAATCATATGCGAGTAATCTTCTGTAGTTTTAATAGATTTGTCTTGCAAATATCATGCATTGTATCCATGTCTTTACTTGAGACATATTGGTTATCATTAAAAATAACCTAATAAATAGCAATAATAGAAATTGCAACAAGAATGGTAGTTTAGTTTCTTCTAGTTTATACAAAAGGGAATTGACACCTACCACTGAAAGTGTATTGTTTGAGAAAATCTCATTGAAAAAAAAAACTTTATGAAATATGTCAAGACAATGTTTTTGTTGCTCGCGACTCTTCTCATTGAGAGTTTGTATTCCAGTTTGAAGAAAGAAATTCAAGGAATGACAGATAAATGAATTCAATATTTAGTGACAACGTCTATATGCGTGTGCGGGCAGTGAATCTTAGTACTCCTTCCATTCCCACAACATGCCTCCAACCTAACACATTGTTTTAAACCAACCTGAGCCACACATTCTATGCTTTATCCCACACTGATGGCAAAAGCCTTCTGTGTTTTTTTTCCACATGCAGTATACAAAGACCAACTCAGGTTTTGCACAATGTGACCCAAGTATACGAAAGTGCAGCTAGTGCACTTTGTCCTTATGCGGTATAAAATACGACGTAGGACCCCACTATTGGCACATAACAAAATACTCTTCAGGGACCTACATTAAAGTCCTCACTATTAAAATTCAGTATTTCTCCGCTGAAGGCTGTGGAATTTATTTCGCCGCCCTATGGGCTCCATATATCAGAGCCCATCTCTCTGATAACAATGTGTCTGGGCTGGAGGCTTCCACTGCGCAAATCTGACAGACGAATATTTGCTGACATATAACCCAGCCCAAGTCAAAGATCATTACCCCTTTGACTGATGGGACGGCGGCCGTGACTGGACGGTTTTATTTCCCCACCGCAGCTGAGGCTCCTGGCCCGCGCCGGAGCGGCGGACGCAGCCTCTCGTATCCCGTCAGCGGCGCCGCGGCTCCGTCGTAAAAAAAAAGACGTTCCCCTCCACCCTCCCTCCCCTCCTCCACAATCCAACCCCTCCATCTTGATCACGGCTGATGGGCTATCAATAATTTCAGGCTGGTTGAGCTGTCGGCTGAAGGTTAAATCAATTCTCTGTGATTGTTTGCATGATCGTATCCAAGCGGAAGGATTCCAATTTGCAACAGATTTTTTTTTTTCTTTTTTTTTCTTTTTTCCCCTCCCCCGTGGACTAGGGCCCGGGGAGCGGGAGCGTGTGCGCCACGTCTGCTAGCGACACAGACTCGCACCACGGTGATGAAATGCAATGGAATCAACTTGAAGTGTTAATTATCCAATGGTTGGAACAGGTGAAGTGAAATTTGCCACAGCAACCAATGGAGAGCCGCGGAACGCTATGTCGCGGCGAGGACAGCGATACCGGGCGGCCGCTGGCCAGCCTTTGGGACTGATGGGAGTTGATAAAGTTTATTTATTTTTGTTTGTATATTTTGATATTTAAGAATCGGATCCTGGGTAATCGTCTCCAAAGTGGCACCTTTCCCATATGCATCCGAACATCCCCGATGCCTTCGCCTTCCGGTGAACAGCCATGCTTCGGTTATTCACACTAATAGATAAAATTATGCATACGGTGAGAAGTACTTTTCAATGACTTTCTTAATGCCTGTGCTGGGGGCACAAGAACCAGACTTGAATGCGTGAGTAGAATTTTACATAGATATCGGTTCCACGCAGCTTGTTGCTTTGCAAAGTAATTAAGATCTGTGTGTTACGATGCTGCCACCCTCCCCCCTTTTCCCCTACTGTGCTCAAAAAGATATAAAGCTTTTACACAAGAATTTTAGTTTTGGGATTTGTTAGCCTCTACCCTCTATGCTTCATGCCTGAATATGTGGCCTCCCTAAAGGTCTGGCCTTTACTGACTCTTATTCTATGTCCAGATATAATTAAACTGTCATCACCATACAATCTCAGTTTTCATATCCTCAAAGCATGACTGTGGCAAATTAGGATGAACTTCTTCCACTCAAATTAACGGCCCCCCGAGATTCCCTATTACAACAGGAGAGCAGACTTAAAACATCATTAAGGCCAGAAAGGTAAACTCACTTCTGTATCTTGAAGGCTTTTATAGTGGCATGTGGTATTTCTAAAATTTTGCGGGCATCATTTTTGTTTTGATTTTGTGCTGTGTGCAGAGGGGGGATTCTTTTTTACTTTTTTAATGTATGTTAAAATTAAATTTAAGTCAGTAGGATTTATTTTGACTGTACAGCAGCAGGCTGATGGAGATCATGTAAATTAAGTGAAATTTAATTGAAAATTGAGAATAAGAAATATTCTGCGGTTCAGCCATGAAGTGATTAGACAGATGTCCTTCAGTATCCAGATGTAGATTTGCATCCAAAGCATATGTTTCTGTGTATTTCTAAACATTTTCCCCTCTGGTGGTTTTTCCGAGATATAAATCCCGACGGCTGCTTTAACAGGAGTAGACAAGTGTACACGGGGGCGCTGGTCTAAGTCAGTAGCTTCTCCTTCACGTCTTCATTACATATATATATGAACCATATCTTGCCTAATATTAAATCGGCAAATTACAGCAAATTTAATGACAAATAGTTCATTAAACATTACAAGCTTTCTAAGTGCTAGGTGGTAAATGCAGCTGGCAAATCGTTTTTGCTCAGTGGCGGAAAGCTGTTACAAAGTCAACAGCAAGTGCCAAGTTAATGCCTTGTGTTTACTAATTATGTCCAGTGCTCCTGGTGTCTCGGGGCATCGGTGAGCTACGGTGGCCTTTCAGGGCCAGTTGGCAAAGTGCCCCGGCTCATTGCTCATGTTTTGACACCAAATCCTAGAGAAGGGTGAGGAGCTATTTCAATTTACAGGCCAAGGCGGGCATAAACCTCAAATCATGTTTTACAACAAAGGTGAAGTATGGCACGGTGAGACAGACGGGCGCGTATTAGATATTAAAAACGCAGAGTGCGCTATAGTGTTTTAAAAAGTGCTCATAAAACAAGAATAACGATTCTGTTTACAGCTAAAAGACAGCTGTCAGCTCCAGCGGTTCTGATGGATGTCCAGACACGGTGGTGTGGAGAGAGGGAAGGTTGGGGGGGTGTGAAGAAAGAGAAGAGTAGGCTCTTCTGGGACCACCGTCCAAAAAATTAATTACTCCGATTCAGCATTTTTAAATGTGGCACTTAATATACCGCCACCGTAATTAAATTTCCAGTCCTGTGACCTTGAGACCATTTCCAGAGATAATAAATGAGATAAGGAGATAATCAACGTAGACACAACTCTGACTGTCCATGGAAGCAGGGACTCGCTCGACTCGGGCTTCTCAAGGTTATGAGGAGCGAAAAGCTGGCTAGACGCAGGAGAAAGAGAGAACAATAAAATTATAGTAGAGCCCCCAGTTTTCATGGACAGCCCGTGTGAAAATATCTTCAAAAAAAGGAAACCTCGTAGGAAAAATCATGATCGTTCTCTTTGGACTCTTATGGATTTAAATATTTGGATCGTCTCTGCTAATTCCAGGCTGTTCTCATCGATGTTTGTCATATTCCAATATCAGCGGTTTCGATAAATGAGACAAATACGTCAAGGCTGAAAATGAGGACGTGGAATTAGGACAGTGCGTGCACCTGTACCGTGCCTCCGAATTCAACATTTATACTGTTGGTACATTTTGCAAGGTCTGTTATCAATTGATGTTCTGAGACTTATAAATGGTAAATGAAACTGTGAATTAAATATGAATATGCATTCATTGCATACAACCTCTTCCAGGGTGTAAAAAAAAGAGAAACAGTTTGTTATTCTTTCATATCTAGAGAATCCTCTGCTGGAAAAAAAAAAAAAAAAAAAATCTGCAACGGCAGTTTACAGTTGCTTGACACACAAGCTGTCAGAAGCCGCCTTTTGAAGTCTTCTCTGTTTGACATCAAGCGCTCAAGCCATGAGTTTGAGTTGCTGTGTGGGGAAAGTCTATTGATAAGTTTGGGGGCGTTGATGTGAACAGGAAGGCGGGGGCAGGAGTACGGCTGCTAAACTTATAATTGCTCTTGCTGCCATCCTCCATTATAAATGTTTAACCAATTGCCCATACAAAACTACAAATAAACAGAATGTGTAATTCTTCCCCTTTTCCAGTTTTGAGTTTGCTACTCAATGCCGCATGGATTTAATCTCTCACAGCGGCAACGATGTGAAAACTACAACACACTTTTTTTTAGGGAATGGAAATAGGAAATTATTTTCTTTTTGGTTCCTCAGATTCTTTTTTTTTTACCATTTCAAGTGATACTGACCTAAAAAGGTTGATGAAAGACTGTTGGATCTCTCCAGCCTGCAGCAGTATTAAATTGGTCCATTCCATGTTTTGCACAGACAAATTATACTCCAGAGCCCTCACATACTTGGTAGCAACTCAATTAGCAAGAGACAGACCTAGAAACCGTTTCACATTTATGTTTAATACATTTTTCAATATTTTATTATTTTGAGACGCACATCATGAAATTAATATCTATTTACTGACAATTCCCATTATACTTATCTCTTACATATATAGATGTATCCTGCCTGTGTGTGTTTGCGCGCCTGTGTGAGTGTGATTGTAACATTTAGATCTCGGAGAGACTGCTTTCTCTGTTTTAACCGCCTTAGGCCATTCTCCTGAGTTGAAATGGCTCGCAGCATCTATCCTCTCTTATGCGGATGTTAAAAGCCGATACTTCTCGTTCTGGCCTCAGAGAAGAGACTGCTGGTGTCTCCCTGCGTTGCTCCTCATCTTTGTAAAGGGTTAATCAGCAAGCAGAGAGGTAAAAAAATAAAAAAATAAAAAATCTTAACGTCTCAAGACAAATCACATATTAACTTTGTTTTAAGGTGTTTGGAAGGAAGCACACAGAACATTCATTAGCGTGACTCGAAACGGAGGCAGAGGTCTCTGCCTTTTTTTCTTTTTTCAAACAGCGCATGATAATCCCTTTGTGATACATGACAGAGCCGACCCTGGCAGAGCATGCTATATTTGTGTAATTTAACATATCAGTCACATTAACCCCTCCTGTATCCGCAGCGATACTTCCTTTCCCTGTGAATTTACTTAAGTGGCACAAAGATTAATGGAGTGCCCAGTTAATACCGCCTTTTCCCCGCTGTCTGAATTTGAACTATAGCCAAATCACAAGCAGCCACAACGCATTTAGATCTAATGACTTATCAGGGAGTCAAATGTAGGTGTCCGGCTCCTAATCTGCAGACGTTTCCAATCTGGACAAACGTTGTGGCGTGGGATTTAAATTTTTTATTTTATTTTTATTTTTTGGGGGGGGTGCAGGGTGGGTGTAGAGTATCCACTGTGATGAGTTTCATTGTTATATTTCACCATGAAATTATGAAAAGAGTCAATTCAGAAACAACAGAAACAAAAATAAAAAATGTGAACTGTTCTTGGCTCCTTATTTATATGTTGTTTAATGGCTGGGGTTCAGGATGGGAGGAAAAACATTTGCCTGATGGAATATGTTTGGGTTAGATGCATAATATCTTATGCATAATTGACATAGATTTGTGGGTTGTATACATTCTGATATATATGGATCTTTTTTTCATTTATCAAACCAGAAATAAACAAAATTACCATTGACAAGGGAGTGATTTTAAATTATTTAAATGTGTTTAAATCACCAGAGTACAATCTCGACCGGTATTGCATTCACTCCAAATACAAAGTAGTACATTTAGCATATTTTTTAGATTTGTTTGAGAATGTTGTGGCAGCGTGCTCTTGTGAAAATGCTTGTTTGTTCTTGGCCCACGATTCCATTTCCTCTCCCGTGCATTTAAGCGTAATTTGAATAGATTGTGATCAAATATCATGGCCAGTCCGGGAACAATGATGTACCACATTTTCAGTAATAGATGTCATGTTGAAAGAGCGCTTCCATTGAACTCTGGCTCCGAAAAAATTTCATCAGCAGTGACATGTCAGCCACTTTGTCTTTATTTAACATATCTGCATCAGGCCCTGTCATTTTTCACACTGCCGAAAGCCGAGGCGAAACAGCGGATCAAGAGTGTCATTAATATACCTGAACTCCCGGCGTCTGTGAAAGAGCGTGAAAGATTAACCCTTGGAAACGCGAGCCTATTCAATCCAGGGACCCAGGCGGCGAACAGCGAGCAATTCTCCTGCGTTACAAGCGTCATTTAGCACACGGAGAAATAACGAGAGACTGCGCCGTGCTTGGCACAGCTGGCTGTAATGCTTTTGATCTCGTACGTGATACTCCCGGAGCATTCCTGAATGATTCCCTAGGACAGGCAGATTCCCCATTACAGCTTAGCCACTTAAATAGTTATGTCTGAAGTTGTACTTAAAAATAAATAAAAAAAATGCATTGAAATCGTAAAGCTTTGTTGATTGTTCTAATTAAATGATGATAGCGTTGGCAGGCTCAAGGGAATAACACAAGATATTGTGTTATTGGTAAAATAATTAAATGGGCCTTGTTAATATACGATTCACTTATTCTAAATATTTATTTCAAAAATGCCAAGTGCTTATATATTCCAATAGATATGGCCATCATTTCTGAGAGGCAATTAACCAAACATTTGTTACTGTGGGCAGTGCTTCATTTTAAATATTTTGATATCAGCCAGTTTGCACTTAATTGAAAAAATCTTTCATTACCAGCCACAGCCCAAACTATTTAAATAGAGAATTTATCTTTAAGACATAAACCTTATTTAAATGGTATGTGCAAAAAGCCAGTGCGGTCTGTTCACTCAATCCATCAACATTACCGCTACATTCTCATTAGCATTTAAGTTTCAAGTAGTAAATCAGAGATTTACAGATATACAACTTTTACTTTCTGAATCACTTTAATTGAGTCTTTTGGTTTATTAATCTCCGTTTATTTGTACAGGCCCCTGAGTTGCTTAACAGATTTCAAAGATATTGAAAAGTTAGGCTAAACATTTGCAAATGGTAACAACATTGTGTCCAAAGTTTTTTTTATTTTTTAGGTTTTACAATTAAAAAATGTTTTTATTAAATATTATTAAAGTTGAATGACCTATGAGCTTCCGACATCATATATGTTGACATGTACGTTTGAGATTAAATTCAGCCCCCGGCATTACAAATCCATGTTTGCACTAACTAATTATATTTAAAAATATGTTAAAGTAAAACGATGAGTACTAAAGTATGACAATGAAAGATTTTAGTGTCTCGAAGTTAAGCACAGTAACTCCCCCCCCCCCCCACACACACACACACACACACACACAGACACACAAACAGACCTCAAAATTAGTGCATGTAGCCTTGCAAAGATGAATCTGATTGGATGTTTGTGAGCCTTTGAGAGAGATTACAGTAGACAGCCCCAGCCTTCGTGTACTGTGCTGTTTACTGATTGATGGCAGACAGCATAACAAACAATCCATTTACTAACTCGCAACAACCCGATAATCCCCTCGTTTCTCAGCCTAACCGGAATGCCAATAGTATATCGACCAAATGTCAGCGCCTTGGCACGGGCCACCGAGGCCTCATTACGCCTCCATTTTCCTTTCGGGGGGGCGGGGGGAGTCAGCGGCGAGCCCCGGCCGGACAAGCTGTTTTATTACAGCGAGTCATGTCATCTGCGGGTCTAGCTCCCCGCCGCGCACGCCGCGTACGCCGCGTCGTTAACAGCAGGCGCGGGGTCAGCAGGGGGCCCCCAGTACAAGAGGAGATCAGCGTGACGTTGATGTACCGTACCGATAAAAAAACACAACAAGCGCGCCGTTTGGTTTGATCGAGCCGGTCAGGTCCGCGGAGGTCGCCGTTTGGGTGGTGAAGGTAACGCCGTTTTGACATTATGATAAGTCACCGGAGTCTTAAAACGCAATTCAGAGCTGCGTCAGGGTCTTTATCTCGGGTACTTCATGATATGATGCGGAGATTTGATCCCCAGTCAGGTCATTTCAAGCTTCCGGTGCATTCTGGGTGTTTCGCATGCGCGTGAAAAGAGTATTTTGGATCAGCCAAAAAATGCAACCCCCCCCCCTCTTTGTTCATTGTCATCTGTGTTACAGATGCTAGCGACCATAAAGGGGTCACCATCAGCCCTTACTGGGGACAGTGTCTGACCCCAGGATGACCCTCCACACAGAGTGACTTTGGAGCTTTTTTTCGGGGAGGGGGTTTGGACTCCTCCTTATCCCCCGTGGTTCTGCAGGCTATTCACAGGCGGGACGGGGGCTGACTGTGCCGCCTCGCGCCCCGGTAGCGTTTTCACCCAGCGATCGCCGACGAGAGAAGAGACACTCCGGATCCTGATAATTGTTGGGAATTTTGACAAATCCCGGGCCTCCCCACCCCTCCACCCCCCCTGTTTGAAGCCTGCCTGTGTGGGAGCAGACAGCACAATGAGGCTTTTATGGCTACACATTTGCACAGTGGGTCTAAGACCATCACAGCGCATAATTAGCAGCGAGGGAAACATTCCCCTGAGTCAATCTGTCTGCAGTATTAACAAAGTAATACAGTTATGTTTTAATTAGCCATTTTATTGTTGACCAAATTAGATAAAATGACAGAACACATGGTTAAAGAACAAAGGCCCCTCGTCTGACATATTAGCCATTTGAAAATATTAGTTATTTAAATGGAATGACCTCGGATATGGAACAAGCTTATTCTCTGATGCCTTTTGTTAATTGTGTACCCTTTCCCCTTTAATTCCGTTCTGTGCGATAATAAAAAACCGCCAAAAAAACATAACGGTCAGAAATTAGAAGTAAGCGTGCTCATTAATGTTACTCAGTTTATTCACAGCTTCAGATCTCTTCAAATTTCCATGCTACTTTTGCTGGTAATTATTGTAATTACTATGACCGATTTATTCAATATCTGACCTCACGATTCTTTGCGCTGGCGGTTTGCGGCGCATGAAAGTTTTGTGGAACGGAACTTGAAGCGGCCCTTTTTTAAATGCAAACATTTAAGAATGAATATTTAATCGAGCCCGTCTGGATTTTCGACTTCTTCCGATTTAAGCAGTTCAAGTAACATTTGTGTCTGAGGGGAGAAGCACATTATCTGTGTGAATTGGGACATGCATGACTTGAATGCACAATAGGGATATTTTTGCCGCCGTTATTTTTCCTTTTGTTTCAGCCGTAGATCTGGCCCACCCGTTCGTCTCTTCTTTTCTTTCTGTCAGTGTGCATTTGGGAATCGCACATGCAGCGACACCTTTAGAAACAGTGGGCAGTTCACTTTCATGTCTTCGAGATGGACACTTCATTAGGCTTTTGTCCAAACAGCTAGGTGGCGCCGTTGTTCCTGCAGCTAAGTTGTCCCGTTGCTCCTGTTGCTGGGTGACCCCCATTGTTTCAGTAGCCAGGCGACCCTGTTTTTTTTTTTCAAAACCTAGGTGGCGCTGTTATTTATTTAAATGGTTACTGTCAGCTTTGCCTCAGTATTAAAGACTTCTCTGGCGTGCCGGCTGCACTCAACAGTATGACCCTCTTCTCCCCCTCCAGGCTGTAGCCACTGATACACACAACCCCAAAGCTGGTACTCAACTCCCCCTCTTACCCAAGCACTTCCCAAACTGTGAGTCGGGGTCCACAGTTGAATTATTAGAGGGGAAGAGGCGGACCAAACGATGAATATGCAACAAAAAAAGCTTTTTGTATATTAAACTCTTTCCACAAACATTCACAACAGTCAAATGGGCCGCTGCACCAGCTGTGGGATGCGGCTTACCGTATGTGCAGCTGCTTGATGTATGTAAAACGAAACAAAAACACTGTACGTACACATTTTAGCATATGTTAGGTTACAGTTCAAGAAGGGGTGGGGTCACATTAAGTGTTTCCTCATTAAGTGAGTCATGGGCTTGTAAAGGTTTGGAAGCGGCACTGTCTTGCTACACACAGTATGTTTCGTTTTTTTGTCTTACAGTTTTTCTTTTGTTTGTTGAAAATATGTGGGAGGTACCATGGCCTCAGCAGTCAGAGAATTAGGTTTATAACCATAAGGTGTCAGGATTACAGTGTTGCTGAGCAAGGTATGAAGTTTCTTCAGTACAGTATTCAGCAGAAAGCATACAGTGTGAGCTAGTCTGGATAAGGGCCCCTGCTAAGTAAGCATTCATTAATCAATGTCTCCATTTAGACACTTGATCTGTTAGGCCCAGTATTTATAGTAATCCCAAAGGGATGGTCTAAAGATGAGATGCACGACATACAAATGTGTATATTTTTTCAAAGTATTTGCTGGAGGAATGTTGACACTTTTTTATTGATTTTGGGCCACTGTTTATTTGTGTGCTGTATGACACATTTGATGTGTTCAGGCTCATCCCTGTATTCAATCAAATCTGCCAAGTTGCCTTAAGGGAAAATGGTATTGTATAATAAAAGTAAAATGGGTAATAAATTACAATAGTGATCGCTGTATTCAATCAACCAACCAACCTCACCAAGCCTTATTATTTATTAATTCATTTATATATTATATATATAATCTCGTAATAAATTTGGTGCCCAACGTGGGGCTGAGCATGGGGCTGAGCATGTCCAATTCCTACCCTAATTTGGAATGCCCAACTGTCCGCACCTGCTGCCGCGTTCATGCGCGAATCCTACTGCCGATCCGGTGGAGTGCAACCACGGTGATGTCGCCTGTCTGCTTCATTTTACACCGCAGACTGCAGCTAAACTCGCATGGTGTGGAGTCGGAGGAAGACCTTTCATATGAGGCTTTAACATGTGGTCCACGGGCACCCGATCGACCAGCGGGGGTCGCTAGAGAGCAATGAAACGCGGAACCCTAAATGGCGGAACCCTCCCATGCGACAGAATCACCAATTGTGTAGTTACCGGCCACAGTCGGCACTGGTACGGTCTGGATTTGGTCCAAGACCGTGGGGCTCATCCATGCACTACACTGTGGTGCCTTGACAAGATGAGCCATCCACCAAGCCATCTTAAAGGGAAAAATCACATTGATGTATGCCATAGCTCCAACATATACAGTGGGGTGCAGAAATGTGGGCACCCCTGGTCAAAATGCCTTTTACAGTTAATATCTAAGTGAAGCTCACCTGACCTCTAAATGGTACAAAGTTAAACATGACACATTTCTTCAAATTTTAAAGCAAGATTATTTTTTATAAAAATTTTTTTACATTTTAAAAATAATAAAAAAAGGAAAATGGCCCTGTGAAAAGGTTTGGGAACCCTGTCAGTTAGTACTTTGTAACTCCTCCTCGGGCAACTATAACAGCTTGCAAACGCTCCCTGTAGCCAGCTAAGAGTCTTTCAATACTTGCTTTTGGAATTTTTTCCCATTCTTCCTGGCAGAACACCTCTAGCTCAGAAATATTCTTCGGCCTCCTTGCATGCACGGCATGTCTGAGATCTCTACAGATTTTCAATAACATTAAAATCTGGGGATTGTGGTGCCCATTCCAAAACCTTCATCCGTCTTTCCTGGAGGTACTTCATGGTTGATTTTGAGGTATGCTTTCGGTCATTGTCTTGCTGGAATACCCAACCTCTCCTCAACTTCAATATCTGGACTGACCTTCGAACATTGGCCTCTAGAATTTTTTGATATTTGGTGGAATCCATTCTTCCTTCCACCTGCACAATATTGTGCCCCTCGCTGCCTGCCCAAAGCATAGTGGATCCACCTCCATGATTAACAGTTGGCAAGGTGTTCTTCTCTACAAATGCTTCACCCTTTTTTCTCCAAACATACCTTCTTTAGTTGTGGCCAAAAAGTTAAATTTTGGCTTTGTCACTCCAAAGCACATTGTTCCAAAATACTTCAGGCGTCTCAAGGTTTTCTTTTGCATACTTCAGAGGCTTAAAGGCTTCTTTCTGGCAACTCTGGCATGCGTCTGCTACTCTTTTTTGCAGCTCTTTTGCAGCGATGTGTGGGTCTTCTGAGCATTTCTCATCAGGTCTCGGGCTATTCTATCTGAAATTGTTCTTTGTCTTCCAGATTCAATTTATCTTCCATTTTCTGGTAATATTTGACAGTGGAAATTGGTAGTTTGAAACATTGAGAGAGTTTTTTTAGCCTTCTCCTTGTTGGTGGAAGTGAACTATCTTGATTCTGACATCCTTGGACAACTGTTTAGAGGAACCCACGGTTGTTAACACCAGATAGAACAGCCACTGCAGTCGGATGCTTTAGAAGTCATGGAGTTACTTCAGAATAAATAGGTCAGCCCTGGAATTATATTCACCTGACCCATTGAAGCCCTAACGAGTAAATCACCTGGGCCTGGGCCTTAGTAATCATCTTTTTAAAAAGTAACAAAGAATAATCCAAAAGGCTTCCCAAACTTTTGCACAGGGCCATTTTCCTTTTTTTATTATTTAAAGATAAATAAAAAGTAATTTTTTTAAATCTAAAATTTGAAGAAATGTGTGATGTTTAACTTTGTACCATTTAGAGGTCAGGTTAGCTTCTGTTCACTTAGATATTCATTTTTAGAAATTAATTCTCTTAGAAAATCCTGTTCACTTAGAAATTAATTAAGGCATTTTAACCAGGGGTGCCCACATCTTTGCACCCACTGTATAAAAAAATATATATGCGATTCCACTTCTCAGCAGTCTTCATTGCTATTATATGTATAACGCTATTCCTACTGTTTTACCAGAAAATAGTATTGAAGATGACTATTATCATGCTTTGTATTTTGTTTAAAACTAGGATTGATTTATGTTCATTCATTACAGGGATATTTATACCTATAAATTGCATTTGTGGTAATGTTTGATGAAACTCCAAAAGTACTTAAAAATGTGCAGTGTCTATCCATTCAATCCAATTAAATTTTATTTGTATAGCACGTTTTGCAGAGACAATGTTACAAAGACACTTAAATCCCAAAAAAGCGAGCAATTGAGATATAAAAAAAACTCCCCAGTGGGAAGAATAACTGTTGGCTCTGCTTGCTGATCTTAAGCCATTTTTAAAAACTTACTATTGATTTACTGTCCCATAATTATGACTGGGGTTCAGTGAAAATGTGTCCTTCACTATGACTTATAGATAAATGCAAGTGCTACTTTTTTCAGTGCAAACACAATTTGATGATCGCTGAACGCACAATTCATCTGTGTTGCTGTTCATCAAGCCCCATAAGAGCTCTGCATAAAAGCATATGCTAAATGAATGCACGCAAATGCAAATGCAGTGTTCCTTAAATCCAATATTATAAAAGCAGTATTAAATGTAACATTTAATAATGTAAGTCTTCATAAACCTTGGAAATGTTAATGATTGTGTTAAGTGAATGGAACTCATTTATAGCCTGCAAATACATACACAAGGCAGCCATGAACATATGTCCTGGGTGTGTTTATGGCCAATGTGTTCGTGAGAGCGATCTATAAAGTGGCTGACATTGATGATGTCATTGATTATGTCACTGTCTTCGACCCCTTGTCAGAAACGCACATAATTCAATTCACAAACAGGCATAATAAAGTCAAAGTCAATTATAATTCAGTTACTCAATTCACACAGTGCCCTCTTTGTTACGTGGATGTACAGGGTTGAATTGTGCTGTTTTTTTATCACTGTTTAAACAGATTTAGTTTAAATGAAGAACTCGCTTGAATAATATCCAGTTGTTGTTCGGTAAGATCATGTTACGGTTGTTTGTTAATCAGAATTGCACATGGTCAAACTACTTTAATGGAATTGCTTTGTGCAGTACTATTAATGCAATACAACTGGATGGTGTGTAAAATGGCAGCCAATAGCACAGAAGTTGCTAGAAGTCCCTAGATAATGAATAAGATTATTTAACTTATTTATTTAACTTATTATTTAATTCAATTATGTAATATTTGCTGATAGCCTGACTATTTTAGAATTGGCAAAAATCCCAAGCCAGTCATAAAAATTACAACATCAATGTAATATTTTCCAAAGTCAAAGCGAGCGAATTGCGCAGAAAGACAAACACAATGCATCTCTTTATTCAGACGCTTCACTCGCAGAGGAGCAAAGTGACATTCAGTTTACCTTTTCCACCTGGAGCACAACTGAAGTCTCTTTGGCTGCCATCGTAAAGAGCTGTCAGGCTGCTTAAATTATTACCTTGTCATACTGTGTGACTGGCTGGAAACACGCGTGTTTTACTAGTGATCAAGATCGAATACTCTGGAAAATATTTACCATGCCACAAAACCTACTCCATTATTCCTCTTGATAAACATATAAATCACATGCCTGTAAAGATTTAATTAATATTTTGTAATTATGAGCACTGCCTCTGCTGCTGCTGTTGTTATTATATGCAGTTGTATATCATATCGTGAGTTACATTGTATGTTTTAACAGCTGTGGGCATTGTTTGGTGGGGTGTATTTTACCAAGAGGCAAATAACAGCACATTTCCATTGTGTTTGCTGAAAATGCTCTTTTTTCAGCTGAAATGTGCTTGAATGCAAGCTCCTGGGCTCTCATTCATATGCAGCTGGGAGTTAATGCTCTGAGGCTAACGGGGGAAAAGAAAGGACAGACTCCACTGAAAATAACCTTTGGAGGGATTTGGTTATTTTATTTAAGCGAAATCTCACGTGTTAAAGAAATGAGCTGAAGTGTTCAGAAGGAATCGTTCTGGATATTTGCGCGCTGGTGGTCTGCACGGATTAACCACCTGTCAGAAAGTTTAACAGAATGATGTGTTCTTAAGGACCTTTGGGTAGCTTGTGCTGCTGAAACGATGGGTAATGTGTAACACAAAGAGATGGAGATGGGCAAGACACAGAAAAAGTAATTTTAGATTGTTTACATTTCGTCTAACCTTGTAGGAATATAATTTTGCTTTTGATAATTTGTCATTTGTGTTCATTTTGTATGTACAATAAATTATAAGAACTGTTGTATAGGTGATTGATGGCCTCGTGATGCTAGCTTTAAAGATGTGCTAACTTCTAAACCGATAAAGTAATGATGTCTTTGATGTGTGTGATTGTGTGTGTGTGTGTGTGTGTGTGTGTGTGTGTGTGTGTGTACACACACACACACACACACACACATATAGGTTATATACTGTATATATGCAAATATATGTATTGTATGTATTGACATAGAGAACGATAGTCATACATTCATTTGGGTTTGTCAGTCTGTATGTTGGCAAATCCTAGACTAAATCCAGAACTGAATAATTTTTCTCTGCAAAGTGAACATAAGCCACAGAGCTCATACAGTCCTCAGTAACACGATTGCCTTTCTGTCTGAAGCAGCTCTAAGATAGGACACATGTTCCCTTCATATGGTAGCAAACTCCATGCCAGCTTCAGCACGGGGGGAAAAAAAGTTGTTATTTAATTATTGTGAATTATTTACTCCCTTTCCTCTCAAAAACAGGTTGCCGCTCTTGCTCTCAACACATGTTCAATTTAACGTGTCACAGAGTCTTCAAGATTAAGCCAGGGTGTCACCAAGGGAGTGTGTTCCACCTGCCCAAAATCACTGTTAGTGGAGCAGTGCCAGAAGACAACATCATTTGCCAAGCATCTTGAATCTCGCTGAGCGAGATGCAATGGTTAACGGGCATTTTGCGAATGTTTTTTGAGGGAACATGAGGGTAAAGGGGAAGAAAGAAAGAAAGAAAAGAAGGAAAGCAAAAAAAGAGAGCAAACTTATTCAAGGCTGGCGAGGAAAGCACAGGCGCCGTGTTCGGCGGAGCTGCGCGGAGGACATCAAACAAGCCTTCTGTACCTGGGAGGAGCACCAGAGGCTTTTAAAAACGTCTTTTGGTAAAGTTTCGTTTTCACCTCCGGCGTGGACCTGCGCGCTTTTTTTCCCGCGCAGGCGAGGGCTTCCGAGCGGCGGCTGCTCCTGGCAGCGGGGGAGCGACTAGGAGTCACCTGGAACGCGGGCCTGACCGAAAGACCTTTCCCAGAGTGCTCTGAGAGCACGCTGCCAGAGATGGATGGGGACTTTCTGCACCAGTTGTCGCCCGCCAGTCGGAGAGAGCAGGGGGCAGCAACCCCTCCGCTCCCCCGGCCTGCCCGCTCACCCTCCCCTTATTTAACATCCAGCAGGCCGTTGCGGGAAAAGCCGACTTGGCTACGGACCCCGAGTCCCACCTTCCCCAAAGAAATTAGAGGTGGTAATCTTTCAGGAATGTCTCTGTAACCTTCCAAGACCGTTTAAATGGCATGGTGCATCTGGGGGTCCGCTGCCCTAGCCCCCTCCTCAGCGCACCGTCTCCCTGCGCCGGCGGCGGAGGCCATGCTTGGAGGTGTCCAATTTCGTTGGCGGCCCTTGTACGTGACAGTTAAAACGTGACAAATGGCCATTATCATTGAAAGAAGGTTACTTTTAAACAAAGCGCCGGTCGGCGAGGTAGAATGCCGACTGCTAAATCACTGTCAGGGAAACTAATGATAAGATATCATAAGACACAGTCGCCGTCTTCCTCATAGCGCATTCATCTTTATTCCGCGCGGTCCTGCATTTATTCTGCGTTACGCTGAAGGGATTCGTCAACGCGTGGTTGAGAAACTGTCAGCCTAATGCTTATTTGAATTGTAAGTAGCTGTTGTTTGAGTGCGAAATAAAAAAAAAATGTAATGACAAAGAGTGTCTTGGTCTGGCACCATGCTTTCGGTTTAATCTCACCCACGCTTCTCTACACTGGGGTGACTAATGTACAAATATCATAACGTTGCATTATGGGAGAATTGATCGAAAATGATTGAGTAATTCTAAAAATTTGTAGAGATCCGTTGGATATACAGGATCTCCCAAGTGTAACTGCGTGACTGAAAACGTTACAGTAAGCCAACTGCTGATCAATCAGTAAAATTGAATTTGAGGTATTATAAATGGCCCAGGGATTGATAACCCCCCCCCCCCCCCAAATCAGTATGCACATTCTTGATTACTTGCCCTCCGTTCCATTTTTCCTCATAAAGGGAAAAAAAACTCACTTCCTGTTGAAATGTAAACAACATTCGCTTCAGTCTTGTTAAGAGATCTTTTACACCTGTTGTTGTAATAGTAAAAACACACACAAGAGTCTGCATAACAAACAAAGGAAGTGGCGGCGCTCGCAAGGAGTTCTGGTGGCACCTTGACAAATCTTAAAGTAATTCCAACAAGAACAAACACCCTCGGGCTCCCTACTTTTGAGGCTAAGTAGGAGAGATGCTAACATCAAAGATGCTAACACTGATGAAGCACATCCCCAACGCGGCTTCTGAAAATGAGAGAGTTAAACGACGGGAATCTCTGGGCCGTGTGAGGAAGTCCATGCGTACGATCTCTGTGTCAAAGCGGTAAAAACTGTGCGTGCATCACTGTAGTGTCACTCTAGCCATTTTTGAGTGTTTCTTGTGTGCTTCCTTTTTTTAATTGGCCTGTAAATGCTGCAAAAATTCTGTTATTTGAGCAATTCAATCCAAGAGCAGAAAGAGAAGCCTGCCCTTGGGGGGTATGCAGAATATTTTCCACAATTTAGATAGATGTATTAATTCTTTTATTATTTATATTAGTGTTCAGTTGTGGACAGTGTCTTTCAGAATGCACAAGGTTCCTTGTTCACTTGTGTTTAAATAAAAGTGTGGCTGTTAAAAGACACGAGCGATATTTAAGCGTGTACTTTAATAAACATGCTTTTATTTGAATATTAAAATTTGAGGTGAAATAATGGACCTGTTTGTTTACAAGAAATATGATTTTCCTTTTGTGGTCTAAGAACACTACTGGTCTGTTGTGGCAATGTAAAGGTTAATGCAGTTGTGTTTTTGTTAACGTTGATAATGAATGATTCTTAATCGTCTCATTTATGTTTGCGAGCACACACAGACGCGCTTACACACGTGTGCACAAACGCACGCTTGCATGCACGCCCGTGCTCTCTCGCGCACATAGACGCACGCCCCTGTAAAATACCGCTGGCGGGATGCAGAGGTCGTCGCCCGTAACGTCCTCAGCGAACCCGTGATTAGTGTTTCCACTTTCTGTCCTGCCTTCTGTGGCGCGCTTTGTTGGGGTCCCACTGACCCACTACAAACAGCCCCGACTGCCAAAGCCACAGAGGAACTGCCTTAATAGCTCTTCCTAATTAATGACAACCTGTTGCTGACACTGGGGTGCCCTCACCATGGCACAGCGCTGCCCACTGCCCATTCACTCCACCCCTCTGCATTTAGACTGTGTGGGTGCGTGTGTGTGCGCACGTATGTGTTTGTGTGTGTGTCTGCGTGTGTGTTTGAGAGAGTGTGAGAAGCTGTGGTTATGGGGGGGTTGCAGAGGGTTCGTGGGTATGTAGGGGAGATAGAGGGCTGAGTTGGGGGCTTGTAGCAGGGAGGAGGGGAGCATGTTGCTGGAGGTTATGTGGACACTGAGTTTACAGAAATCTCAAGGACAGATCATTCTCCCAGATTAAACAATATTCACTCTCTGTCAAACACCGGGGCTCCAAAACTGCCTCGCCAGAGAAAAAGAGCCCCTACTTAGAGCTGGCCGTGCATGACAGGACCGAAGCCCTAGACGTTTGTGCCTGAAGGAAGCGGCGTAATGAAATAATCTTTAATCTTTGTCCCTTCAAGGCACTCTCAACACCTGTTATCCTTGATGGCATCGCGGGCAAAAGCAGCGCACAGATTCATCTTAAGGCTGGTAATTATTGCGGCTAATTATTCATTTCGGTGCTGGGTGATTACGGACGCTCCTTCAGGTGCGTCCCCGGCCTCCGCCACGCCAGCTGAGGCTGCCCACCGTGCGCGGGAACAGTTGCTTCCCGTCTTTTTCCCTCGCAGATATTTGACCCCGTCATGTTGTCTGCAATCTGTACTCGGGGAGAAAAATGACAGCCAGAAACTTTTAATTGCCGAACGAAACGGCACTTAAAGGCACGGTTTTCCGAGCCATCTGTTTTACCGCGTCCAGATTTACTGTCTGGCTCGGCTCTTTGGGGGAAATGCGGGGCGGGGGGGGATGTGTTTGGTTGAAAAACAAAAAGGATACAGGGTGTTTGTTTATTTCCTCTCGTGTTTTCGTCCATTAAGGAGACTCCAAAGACTCCTTGTCCGCTCTTCCGGATGTTAGCCGTTCCAGCGTCCCACGTTATTTTCCGCCGCCTTTCTGTAAACCAGCGAGCATTGTCGGCGGTTTAATTAAAATATAGTCTTACTGTTAAGCCAGTGGACACACAAAGCACGACTTCTGTGAAAAAAAGATTTCAAAGCAGAGCCCTCCTAGAATTTCTCCATCGTGTTAATATTTAATGAAGTGAATGAACATTTTTTTGTTTAAAAAGGATTGTATTTTTAATTAGGGCCTGGAGGGGAGGGGGGGGCTGAAAGCCTTTAAGTCAGTATTAACTGTGCTGAGACTACATTACAATTAATGGAAAGAAAACTTCAAATACCAAACTGTTAATTGATTTTTCTTTTTGAAAAAGAAGTCGTACGAATTTCTCATCTCCTTCGGCAGTTGCAGATGTTTTGGGGTGCAGACCTGTTAAAAAGTTTGCTCGGTTGGAAATTAAAATCAGCCGCTGTCTTTTGTTTAGTTGCCTGTGCACATCTTATCATTGTTTTTTTATCTTAAGTGACATTCATGTCGCATTTACATATATTCAGGTTATTACATATTAAAACATTTTATATTTTACTGTATCACTCTTTAGAGCTGTGGTTGCTTATCAGAGTGTAATGATAAATATCAAATATTCTTACAAATGTAAAAACAGGAATCGATAACCAAACTCATTTTAAATTGGCACATTACAGAATTATTTCACTTTTTGTAATGCGAAAACGGTTTTGCATGCGATTGATGTGCCACACATGTACAGCAAATGAGCAAATGTCAATTTTGAAATAAACACAATTCCAAAAACATTGTAAATAACTAATATCAGATCATAAGTGATAAAATGTTTGTCCACTGTGATACTGTGTATTTGTAGATCCTGTGGGGTGGGGGGGTGCAGGGAAACACGTCTCCCCCAACCTTAGGCAAACATCAAAAGGCCCCCCCATTATTATCATGTTGTATTGGGTGGTACTGTTAGTGTCCCCCCCAAAAAAATTCCTGTTTCTTGTCCCCCCCAAAGTTAATTGAATAAATTACAGGGCACTGTTGTATTTTCCAGAATGGAATAATTAAGCAATATTTTTTACGATTGAAAAATTTGTTGCTGTTTTCTTTGTTGCGTAAAAACTGCTGTGAAACCGGCATTATCCGCAATTAATCCTGAGAAGGCTCATTACCCCCACCTACAAATTGTACTGTAAGTGTTTGTGGAACACAAGCTAGATCAAAGGTTAAGTGACATTGAAAGCAGGCACATTTATCCGTTTAAGAATGTTTGGTTGAAAATGGCTCCATTTGATGGCGTTAATGTCTCCCTCTCCTTCATCACTGTAATTGCCTGACTTATAAATATGAATGGCTGCTCAGGCGGGCTCCCCCGGCTCCCGCGCCGTCGTTTTATCCCCTTTCCCCGGCACATGATGAAGCATTCAGATTGATCTAATGTTACTGACAATGACACTACAAAGCACGACAATGGAGCCGGCCTGTACCTCATTACCGGGGGAGTCTCCAGTGGTAATCCCACAAGGGGGGGAGAGTACCTTCGGTTTGCCAGGACGGAGAAGGAGAAGGGGGGAAACAATGGACGCTCGCGCTCCTTCCGCGAGAACCCGGGCGGGATCGTCGCCTGCCTTCCACTGCGGCCATATTTGATGTTTTTTTTTCTTTTAGGGGAAAAACTTTAGTTCCGTTAAGGTCACTGACGTCTCAAATTGATTGCTCAAGTCAGCAGCCCGCCATCACCTGAGCTAGTCTCGTCTCTGACCCCCGGCCATGCTTTTACTCTAAAGGTAGGAAAAATGATTAGTGTGATGCGGCATTACTTTCAACCAACATAAAAAAATTGCCGGCTCTCAAGCTAATTGACAGTTGCTCTCAAGCTAATTGACAGTTGGTCCATAATTTTTGCATCGTGTCTCCATAGGCAATTCACACACCAACCAGCAATTTTGGGGCATAGTCCGATTGGTCAACAGCCACAAATGCATGTCTAAAACCTTCTCAGTGAAATTCCCTGTTGGATTCTGTTTTTAATATTGCTAATGAGATTGTTATTATTATTTTTTTTGTTTTGTTTTTTGCTTCTTCAGAAGTATCTGACAAATGCTGCTTTAAGATTATGCAAGAGTCTTAACATAGAAGAGGCCTCTGAAACAACAAAGCAATTGGTCATAAACACTCACTAAGATTAACTTCTGTGGAGGCCTGATCCTTGATTGGCTGCCACACGAGTGAGTGACATGACAGGGTAACGTGAATGATAGTGCCGGATTAATTGGTATTTTGAGTCAGTTGTGATGCGTACGTTCTTCTTACCTGACACTAACCTTTGTCCCTGAGCCAGTTTTTTTTGTTTGAATTAGTATGGTCTGATTTATTCTGTGATTAGCAAGTTTATACATGTTTGCTCAGAGGTTTCAGTATTGAAAAAGTGAGAAAGCTACTGTTACTCTTGCTCCATCTTACTCTATATAACAGTTAAAGACCACCTACTGCCACCACTTCCAGTGGAGACGAAATGCATTGTGATTTAATGTCTTTCCACCCACACTGAGCTTCTTTGGTTGAATCCTTTATCCATCATTTAAAGATTCCTTTTGTTTATTTTCTCATCATTTAAAGATTCCTTTTGTTTATTTAGTGTCCTGAATAGCAATATTTAACCACCGCTCCGCTTGTTAGTCTTGGACAGCCATAGCGGTAAACCTTGAGCGTGTCCTCTGATACTGAGGCCAGCAAACCGCTTCTTTTTCACTCTGCGAGCGGCCAGCGCAGGTCCTTTTGCAGAAGGCTGCAGGCGGCTCGCAGGAGGAAGAGTCACGAGCGAGCAAAGAGGTGGGGGTCACACTGCTGACCGAAAACCTCCCACCCCTCTGCCTCCCCTGTGGGACACCCAGTACAGTGCCGTGGGTTTGATAATTATTTTTTTGCCTTGTCTTCTGTGTACCTTGTACAGTAGCACTTTCCCCACCGAGCATTTTACGGACGTCTAATCGATGTCGGTCACGGTGGTCGATATTACTTCGATTAGCGGGGCAGAAATTTTTTTGACCTCAGTGTATTGCAACACGGAGATGTGTGCAAAACACTGATCTGTTATAGGTAGAAAAGTGATAGCGTCGTGACTCGTAGTCGATCAGCCTTGTAGCCTCGATGCAGGTCAACAAATTGATTGGGGGGGGGTCAGGTGATCAGCAATAATTGGCAGTTACTGGCGATTTCACAGCCCTATTACTAATTTCCAGTGAACATTCAAGAGAGGATATTCATCCTGTATGATGGCCTCGTTTTCATTCTGAATATTAACAGTATGTCTATAAATCATGGGTCAGCATTGGGCCGTGCGCTGCTGCAGTCTGACCCTATGCTGCGGCAGCGTGTGCTCCTGTCGCTCAGTTTACCGCCATGAAATAGCGTCCCCATTTATCCCCCGTTTACGCCGTGAGAGACGTGGCGCACAGGCCGGTGATACCCACAAGCCCCGGGATTCATGTCACCCTTATTTACACTCAGCCAGCGCTGCTGTCAAAAGATATATCAACTTGTGTCAGGCGAGATCAGGAGCGTAATCTCGCCCCCGCTCCCCGTTTCCTCGCCTCTTTTTTTTTCTTCTTCTCCTTTTTCTACCTTTCCCTCCATTTGAAGCCCTTCGCCGGCATCAGGAGCCGCTGATTGCCGCCCGCCAAATAAACCCACAGGTAACCCCGAGGAAAGCCGGCTCGAATGGCAAACTAATTCTTCCGGGGAGTTTGGAAGGGAAGGCTGTGACAGGGAAATGTAATATCGGGGGGCCTCCTAAAGGTCAAGATTTGCTGTCTGGAAGCGCAGCTCAAACATAAATGCTCCGTAATACCGGCTGCCGTGATTGCTTTACTCTCTCTAGACAATGTCAATTTTGTCCAAGTAGCCGCAGATTAAGGCTGTGGCGTGTCAAGGGCCCTCGTCGGCGGCGGGGTCTTCTGTAAGATACAGGTCCTAAAGCCCAAGTCTATTACTGCAGACACCCACAGGGCAGATGTTTGAGGCTTAGGGGGGTGATGGAGAATAATAGCGCATTACATTCTTAATGTCTCCGAGATGCAGGGCTAGAGAGAGAGAGAATTCTCCTGTGATCCAAATGCCCTTTTTTTCCTCCTCTTTCTCTCCTCTTTCCCCCCTTCCCCTCCTCCTTTCCCCTCCATCCTCTTGTCCTTTTCTTCCTTCCGTCCTGGCTGCGGGAGCCGCAGCGCCTCCTGAGCTATGAAATCCTACCCCGGAGCTACGCGCCGCGCAGCCCCATTCATCACAGCCATGACCCGCTCAGATCGCAGAGAGGATACAATAGGCTAATAAACTCATTAAAGCTGTGTGCCTATGAGTGTGTGTGTGTGCACATGTGTGTGTCCGTGTGTGTGTGCAACTCTGCATGTGTCTTTAAATACATTATATATATATAGGTATATAGGCATACACGTATACAAATATACATGCATACATACACCTAAGATGTTACGGGAAACACTTGGCTGTGGAGCACAGGGAGGGGGTCTCTCCTTTGTACAAGGGATTAATTTCATAGAGTAATCAGCAAACAGTATGGAAAAAAAAAAAATTCATTACCCCCTCCTATAAGTTCAGTGTTGATGCATCAATCTTGGCGAACGCAGCGAGTCGGGGGAGAGGAGGCCCCCCGCATCAAACCTGTAGCGTAGCCCGGCTGCGATCGCTCCGCATCAAATATATAAAGGTATGAATCATAGCCAGGGGGAAAACTGACATTGAATTTAAATACTCGACACTCAACCCAATAAGGGCCATGATTTATTTATCATTACGCCGCTGCCGCGGTGTTAGACACATATATAGAAATAAGCTTTAGTTATATATTTGTTTTCATAATGAACTCGCCGGCTAAGGGGATTGATTCATTTTTAGTTCAGCGCTGCCGGGCGTTCGGCACGCCGTGTATGGGAGCGACCGGAAGGGCGGCCCGCTCGCCGCTCCGCCACCAGCAGGGGAGAGCACAGCCCCCCCCCCCCCCCCCCTTCACCGTTTTTTTTACCCCGGCTCCTTGGGCTAATGCTTAAACACAGCTTCCGTTCCTTCCTCTCTGTAAGTTTTTCAGCCTACTAGAATCCAGGTGCGCTGGTGAACATCAGCGCTCTGCCAATGTTGCCCGTTTTCCGCATATCTTTTATGTTACTTCGCTGACTGGTAATAAACCGGGGTTCCGATATGATAGGCGCTCTCATTTAACGTCTCTTATTTGAGCGATAGCCATTATATATGTCATAACTGGCTGGCATTTATTCAGAGGTACGTAACGTGTGTGTAGGAGGTGGTCGGTTTTAGGTTGAACGGAACTGTAGTGTTCCCCCTCCAGTGGCCTCTGCTCCCCCACCCCCTTCCCTCCCTAGTCCCCAAACCCCTCTCCTCCCCCCACCCCCAACACACACACACACCCCTGGGCTGATGGTACACCTTGATGAGAGGAGAGAGTGAGGGTAATTCAGACTTCAGGCTTAATTAATCTTGTGTCTCTTTTGATGAATGGCTCCTAAATTGCGCTGTAATGGTGTGATATCTCTCTTCAGGCAGAGGGGCTGTCGACTCGGCTGTTGACAGAGGCAGTGTGAAAGTCAAAATGGGGGGGACTACCAGGAGGCCCCTGGCCTGGCTTTGTTTGGAAAAGTTAGTTCTCTGCGGCGCCGGCCGCACTCCGTCCCCGCTCCACGGCGAGACGCCGTACGTGCGCATGCTCCGTGCGCTCCGGTCTAAGAGCGCACACATGCGCGTGCGTGTGCTTAGGCATGGCTGAAGTCCTGTCTCTTTGTCCCATGTAATGTTTGTCAGTTTTGACAAAAAAAAGGATTTATCTGTAAAATCTCGTGTGCTATTTTTGGCCCTATATGAATACGTGCCTCGGGGGGTACATGCATTATGCTGATGGATTCTGTGTTTACCTTGCTAATGAGATGTGCTTACAAGCCTTAAAAACCTGTGTATATATATATATACATATGCAAAATAACCTGTATGATTGGATGATTTTGGTGTTTTTTGATGGTGATGGTAGAAATGAAAACACCAGGGCCTTATGTAATAAGTAATTATGTTAGTTTGGGTAATACGTAATTATTTTACTTCCAGAGGAACCAAACAAACAGCTAATAATGGGAAGCTATTAATTGTTCATTTAGGCCTGCCACAGCCCATTTGCCATTTAATTGTGCTTCAGTGTGGTGTGGAAGGACGACATGTTGTTGTGGTTATTTATGTGGCCAGGAAGCACAACCATCCCTCATCACTTAGTGGAGAAAGTCCCTGTTTTAAACTTACTGGGTTTTTTTTGCGCTGTATTGCTGTCTTTATTGATTTATCAGGTATACAGATTTGTGGATTTTTTAGAGCCATCCACCCATCTTATAGTCAACAGATGCCTTTTCACAAGCGGTTGACTTTGTGCCGGCCGTTGCATCACTTAAACTGACAGCCTTTGTCTCGTTCAAACCGTTTGCAGTGGTGTCAGAATCAAAGCAAAAAAAAAACCAAAAAAAAAAAACCACAACACCCTCTGTTACCCTGGGCAATGAAGAGCTTGTTAACCCTTCTGATTCTAACGATCTACGTTATAAATTACATTAATATGCTGATCAGTGTGAATTATGCATACCCGTATTTATGCCTGAAATTTACAGGCATTTTTGAAGAAAAAAAAAAAATGATGCATGCATCTCATAAACTGTAACAGATATTTACTGAAACAGGAGGAGCGCAGACTTGTTGTACAAGTAGCCGTATCAGCAGCGCTCCCTCACGGCACTGATCAGTTTTATACTAATTAATTGAGTTTTTTTTGTTTGTTCACAAGCTCTTGCCCCGCAACGCGGTGTTACATGAAGAATGGGATCATCCCACACAGTTACAGTTGTTGTTGCAGGACAATAAACTAAACCCACCTCTTTAATCTTTAATGATCCTTTGCTAATCCCTCAGTTTAATGGGCAAACCCTCAGGGAAGGCTTGTTCTCCTCACGGTACAAACCTACAGGCAAATGGCTCGACTCAAAACATGAACACAAGACTCGGTTCTGTAGATTTCCTGCGTGGCTCTACTTTTTAGATTGGAAATATTTTGTCAGACTCAGATTGACTCGGTGTTGCCACACCAGAAGAGCTGGTTTTGAGGATGTAAAATCATCGGTTTAGAGTTTGTGTTAATTTGTATTTCTGTCTGACAGACAGGATGGGCAGTGTTGTATTATGGGTAAGGCAGTGGGCTTGTGAAGGTTGAGGTTTGATTCCCAGGTAGAACACTGCCCCTGAAGGTACTTAACATACAAGGTACTTAACCTACAAATTGCTTCAGTATATATGCGGCTGTGTAAATGGATACTGTGTAACAATGCAAAAGTTGTGTAGGTCGCTCTGGATAAGAGCGTCTGCTAAAATGCCAGTAATGTACAGGCATTTTAATATGAGCCTCTTTATATGGATAATGTCTCACTGTAACATGGTTCAAAACGGCTCTAAAGTTTAACAGCAGAGGTTATGTCTTCTGTTCATAGACTCCGTGTCCTTCAGTTCACCTGACTGAAGAATATCAAAGACCCAGACGAGAAAAGTGGTAACGACTGCGTTTCAAGCGCTTGGTGACAACACGGTGGCTCTCAAGGGTTAAAAGCGCTCTGCATGAAGGATTGTGGATGAGCGATATTTTTAAGCTACGCCCTGTCCTAACAGAGCTAATAGTTAAAACTAACGATGTCATAAATTTATTCAGCTAATGTGGTGGGAGGGAACAGAAGTAGATGATCAGGAGGCAGGGGGCAGGGGTGGGAGAGGGGGTTGGGGCGCGGGTGGATGTGCCGGGGGGTTGTGATGAGATTCACTGGTCCGGTCCAGCTGATGAACTTGATTGAGCTAATCTCATCTCCCTCAATGTAGCGCGTGGATACCCAGAGGCACATCAGTCATCGCCAAAGGATAATTGTGTCGCCGTGGCCTGTGCCAGTCGGCACGGAGATCTGATGGGCTTTTCCCTCGACGGCTTCAGCTCTGCCATGGCTCCGCTTTGTCTCAAAACTGGGAAAGCGTTCTATTAATAAATATAATTTATAGTAATAATAATAATTTTAAAAATACTTGGTGATGCATGTCCACCACTGTTGGAATATATAAAACAGGAAGGTGATCAAGGTTTTTTCTACGACTGAAAATATTATATATTATACTGACATTAAACCAGCACTGACTGACAGTCAGTAACCCAGTCATCACCATCACAGGGTTACTGACCTTAAACCAGCACTGACTGACAGTCAGTAACCAAGTCATCCCCGTCACAGAGTTACTGACCTTAAACCAGCACTGACTGACAGTCAGTAACCCAGTCATCACCATCACAGAGTTACTTACCTTAAACCAGCACTGACTGACAGTCAGTAACCCAGTCATTACATCACAGAGTTACTGACCTTAAACCAGTACTGACTGACAGTCAGTAACCAAGTCATTACATCACAGAGTTACTGACCTTAAACCAGCACTGACTGACAGTCAGTAACCAGGTCATCCCCATCACAGAGTTACTGACCTTAAACCAGCACTGACTGACAGTCAGTAACCAAGTCATTACATCACAGGGTTACTGACCTTAAACCAGCACTGATTGACAGTCAGTAACACAGTCATCACCATCGTAGAGTTGCTAACCTTAAACCAGCACTGACTGACAGTCAGTAACCCAGTCGTTACCATCACAGGGTTACTGACCTTAAACCAGCACTGACTGACAGTCAATAACCCAGTCATCATCATCACAGAGTTACTGACCTTAAACCAGCACTGACTGACAGTCAGTAACCAAGTCATCCCCATCACAGTGTTACTGACCTTAAACCAGCACTGACTGACAGTCAGTAACCAAGTCATTATATCACAGGGTTACTGACCTTAAACCAGCACTGACTGACAGTCAGTAACCCAATCATCACCATCACAGAGTTACTGACCTTAAACCAGCACTGACTGACAGTCAGTAACCCAGTCATTACATCACAGAGTCACTGACCTTAAACCAGCACTGATTAACAGTCAGTAACCCAGTCATTACCATCACATAGTTACTGACCTTAAACCAGCACTGAGTGACAGTCAGTAACCCAGTCATCACCATCACAAGGTTACTGTCCTTAAACCAGCATTGATTAACAGTCAGTAACCCAGTCATTACCATCACATAGTTACTGACTTTAAACCAGCACTGACTGACAGTCAGTAACACAGTCATCACATCACAGAGTTACTGACCTTAAACCAGAACTGACTGACAGTAACCCAATCATCACCATTACAAGGTTACTGACCTTAAACCAGTACTGACTGACAGTCAGTAACCAAGTCATTACATCACAGAGTTACTGACCTTAAACCAGCACTGACTGACAGTCAGTAACTCAGTCATCACCATCACAGAGTTACTGACCTTAAACCAGCACTGACTGACAGTCAGTAACCCAGTCATTACCATCACAGAGTTACTGACCTTAATCCAGCACTGACTGACAGTGAATAACCCAGTCATCATCATCACAGGGTTACTGACCTTAAACCAGTACTGACTGACAGTCAGTAACCAAGTCATTACATCACAGAGTTACTGACCTTAAACCAGCACTGACTGACAGTCAGTAACCAAGTCATCCCCATCACAGAGTTACTGACCTTAAACCAGCACTGACTGACAGTCAGTAACCAAGTCATTACATCACAGGGTTACTGACCTTAAACCAGCACTGACTGACAGTCAGTAACCCAGTCGTTACCATCACAGGGTTACTGACCTTAAACCAGCACTGACTGACAGTCAATAACCCAGTCATCATCATCACAGAGTTACTGACCTTAAACCAGCACTGACTGACAGTCAGTAACCAAGTCATCCCCATCACAGTGTTACTGACCTTAAACCAGCACTGACTGACAGTCAGTAACCAAGTCATTATATCACAGGGTTACTGACCTTAAACCAGCACTGACTGACAGTCAGTAACCCAATCATCACCATCACAGAGTTACTGACCTTAAACCAGCACTGACTGACAGTCAGTAACCCAGTCATTACATCACAGAGTTACTGACCTTAAACCAGCACTGATTAACAGTCAGTAACCCAGTCATTACCATCACATAGTTACTGACCTTAAACCAGCACTGACTGACAGTCAGTAACCCCGTCATCACCATCACAAGGTTACTGTCCTTAAACCAGCACTGATTAACAGTCAGTAACCCAGTCATTACCATCACATAGTTACTGACCTTAAACCAGCACTGACTGACAGTCAGTAACACAGTCATCACATCACAGAGTTACTGACCTTAAACCAGAACTGACTGACAGTAACCCAATCATCACCATTACAAGGTTACTGTCCTTAAACCAGCACTGACTGACAGTCAGTAACCAAATCATCCCCATCACAGAGTTACTGAACTTAAACCAGCACTGATTAACAGTCAGTGACCCAGTCATTACCATCACATAGTTACTGACCTTAAACCAGCACTGACTGACAGTCAGTACCCCAGTCATCACCATCACAAGGTTACTGTCCTTAAACCAGCACTGACTGACAGTCAGTAACCAATTCATTATATCACAGGGTTACTGACCTTAAACCAGCACTGACTGACAGTCAATAACCTAGTCATCATCATCACAGAGTTACTGACCTTAAACCAGCACTGACTGACAGTCAGTAACCCAATCATCACCATCACAGAGTTACTGACCTTAAACCAGCATTGACTGACAGTCAGTAACCCAGTCATTACATCACAGAGTTACTGACCTTAAACCAGCACTGATTAACAGTCAGTAACCCAGTCATTACCATCACATAGTTACTGACCTTAAACCAGCACTGACTGACAGTCAGTAACCCAGTCATCACCATCACAAGGTTACTGACCTTAAACCAGCACTGACTGACAGTCAGTAACCCAGTCATCACCATCACAAGGTTACTGTCCTTAAACCAGCACTGATTAACAGTCAGTAACCCAGTCATTACCATCACATAGTTACTGACCTTAAACCAGCACTGACTGACAGTCAGTAACCCAGTCATCACCATCACAAGGTTACTGTCCTTAAACCAGCACTGATTAACAGTCAGTAACCCAGTCATTACCATCACATAGTTACTGACCTTAAACCAGCACTGACTGACAGTCAGTAACCCAGTCATCACCATCACAAGGTTACTGACCTTAAACCAGCACTGACTGACAGTCAGTAACCCAGTCATCACCATCACAAGGTTACTGACCTTAAACCAGCACTGACTGACAGTCAGTAACCCAGTCATCACCATCACAAGGTTACTGTCCTTAAACCAGCACTGATTAACAGTCAGTAACCCAGTCATTACCATCACATAGTTACTAACCTAAACCAGCACTGACTGACAGTCAGTAACCCAGTCATCACCATCACAAGGTTACTGACCTTAAACCAGCACTGACTGACAGTCAGTAACCCAGTCATCACCATCACAAGGTTACTGTCCTTAAACCAGCACTGATTAACAGTCAGTAACCCAGTAATTACCATCACATAGTTACTGACCTTAAACCAGCACTGACTGACAGTCAGTAACCCAGTCATCACCATCACAAGGTTACTGTCCTTAAATCAGCACTGATTAACAGTCAGTAACCCAGTCATTACCATCACATAGTTACTGACCTTAAACCAGCACTGACTGACAGTCAGTAACCAAGTCATTATATCACAGGGTTACTGACCTTAAACCAGCACTGACTGATGGTCAATAACCCAGTCATCATCATCACAGAGTTACTGACCTTAAACCAGCACTGACTGACAGTCAGTAACACAGTCATCAACATTAGAGTTACTGACCTTAAAACAGCACTGACTGACAGTCAGTGACCCAATCATCATCATCACAGGGTTACTGACCTTAAACCAGCACTGACTGACAGTCAGTAACCCAATCATCACCATCACAGAGTTACTGACCTTAAACCAGCACTGACTGACAGTCACTAACCCAGTCATTACATCACAGAGTCACTGACCTTAAACCAGCACTTATTAACAGTCAGTAACCCAGTCATTACCATCACATAGTTACTGACCTTAAACCAGCACTGAGTGACAGTCAGTAACCCAGTCATCACCATCACAAGGTTACTGTCCTTAAACCAGCATTGATTAACAGTCAGTAACCCAGTCATTACCATCACATAGTTACTGACTTTAAACCAGCACTGACTGACAGTCAGTAACACAGTCATCACATCACAGAGTTACTGACCTTAAACCAGAACTGACTGACAGTAACCCAATCATCACCATTACAAGGTTACTGACCTTAAACCAGTACTGACTGACAGTCAGTAACCAAGTCATTACATCACAGAGTTACTGACCTTAAACCAGCACTGACTGACAGTCAGTAACTCAGTCATCACCATCACAGAGTTACTGACCTTAAACCAGCACTGACTGACAGTCAGTAACCCAGTCATTACCATCACAGAGTTACTGACCTTAATCCAGCACTGACTGACAGTGAATAACCCAGTCATCATCATCACAGGGTTACTGACCTTAAACCAGTACTGACTGACAGTCAGTAACCAAGTCATTACATCACAGAGTTACTGACCTTAAACCAGCACTGACTGACAGTCAGTAACCAAGTCATCCCCATCACAGAGTTACTGACCTTAAACCAGCACTGACTGACAGTCAGTAACCAAGTCATTACATCACAGGGTTACTGACCTTAAACCAGCACTGACTGACAGTCAGTAACCCAGTCGTTACCATCACAGGGTTACTGACCTTAAACCAGCACTGACTGACAGTCAATAACCCAGTCATCATCATCACAGAGTTACTGACCTTAAACCAGCACTGACTGACAGTCAGTAACCAAGTCATCCCCATCACAGTGTTACTGACCTTAAACCAGCACTGACTGACAGTCAGTAACCAAGTCATTATATCACAGGGTTACTGACCTTAAACCAGCACTGACTGACAGTCAGTAACCCAATCATCACCATCACAGAGTTACTGACCTTAAACCAGCACTGACTGACAGTCAGTAACCCAGTCATTACATCACAGAGTTACTGACCTTAAACCAGCACTGATTAACAGTCAGTAACCCAGTCATTACCATCACATAGTTACTGACCTTAAACCAGCACTGACTGACAGTCAGTAACCCCGTCATCACCATCACAAGGTTACTGTCCTTAAACCAGCACTGATTAACAGTCAGTAACCCAGTCATTACCATCACATAGTTACTGACCTTAAACCAGCACTGACTGACAGTCAGTAACACAGTCATCACATCACAGAGTTACTGACCTTAAACCAGAACTGACTGACAGTAACCCAATCATCACCATTACAAGGTTACTGTCCTTAAACCAGCACTGACTGACAGTCAGTAACCAAATCATCCCCATCACAGAGTTACTGAACTTAAACCAGCACTGATTAACAGTCAGTGACCCAGTCATTACCATCACATAGTTACTGACCTTAAACCAGCACTGACTGACAGTCAGTACCCCAGTCATCACCATCACAAGGTTACTGTCCTTAAACCAGCACTGACTGACAGTCAGTAACCAATTCATTATATCACAGGGTTACTGACCTTAAACCAGCACTGACTGACAGTCAATAACCTAGTCATCATCATCACAGAGTTACTGACCTTAAACCAGCACTGACTGACAGTCAGTAACCCAATCATCACCATCACAGAGTTACTGACCTTAAACCAGCATTGACTGACAGTCAGTAACCCAGTCATTACATCACAGAGTTACTGACCTTAAACCAGCACTGATTAACAGTCAGTAACCCAGTCATTACCATCACATAGTTACTGACCTTAAACCAGCACTGACTGACAGTCAGTAACCCAGTCATCACCATCACAAGGTTACTGACCTTAAACCAGCACTGACTGACAGTCAGTAACCCAGTCATCACCATCACAAGGTTACTGTCCTTAAACCAGCACTGATTAACAGTCAGTAACCCAGTCATTACCATCACATAGTTACTGACCTTAAACCAGCACTGACTGACAGTCAGTAACCCAGTCATCACCATCACAAGGTTACTGTCCTTAAACCAGCACTGATTAACAGTCAGTAACCCAGTCATTACCATCACATAGTTACTGACCTTAAACCAGCACTGACTGACAGTCAGTAACCCAGTCATCACCATCACAAGGTTACTGACCTTAAACCAGCACTGACTGACAGTCAGTAACCCAGTCATCACCATCACAAGGTTACTGACCTTAAACCAGCACTGACTGACAGTCAGTAACCCAGTCATCACCATCACAAGGTTACTGTCCTTAAACCAGCACTGATTAACAGTCAGTAACCCAGTCATTACCATCACATAGTTACTAACCTAAACCAGCACTGACTGACAGTCAGTAACCCAGTCATCACCATCACAAGGTTACTGACCTTAAACCAGCACTGACTGACAGTCAGTAACCCAGTCATCACCATCACAAGGTTACTGTCCTTAAACCAGCACTGATTAACAGTCAGTAACCCAGTCATTACCATCACATAGTTACTGACCTTAAACCAGCACTGACTGACAGTCAGTAACCCAGTCATCACCATCACAAGGTTACTGTCCTTAAATCAGCACTGATTAACAGTCAGTAACCCAGTCATTACCATCACATAGTTACTGACCTTAAACCAGCACTGACTGACAGTCAGTAACCAAGTCATTATATCACAGGGTTACTGACCTTAAACCAGCACTGACTGATGGTCAATAACCCAGTCATCATCATCACAGAGTTACTGACCTTAAACCAGCACTGACTGACAGTCAGTAACACAGTCATCAACATTAGAGTTACTGACCTTAAAACAGCACTGACTGACAGTCAGTGACCCAATCATCATCATCACAGGGTTACTGACCTTAAACCAGCACTGACTGACAGTCAGTAACCCAGTAATTACCATCACAGTGTTACTGACCTTACACCAGCACTGACTGACAGTCAGTAACCCAGTCTTTACCATCACAGAGTTACTGACCTTTAAACAGCACTGACTGACAGTCAGTAACCCTTCTCACTCAGCCCGTGCTCCCAAAGCCACCATCACCTGGCCTGGCTCTTCTGTCAGCCCTTGTTTGCAGCCATGAGATGTCTTAATCGCACCATTGGTTTACTCACTGTTCCCCTGGACAACAGACACTCTTTGGAGTGGATGACCTGGGCTCAAAGTATACCTGCAAACTGATAAAAGACATTCCATTTTTTGTTGTAGTTATTTATCATGAATGTGATTAAATATATCTATATTCATCAAGCTTAATGTCACTGTAAGGTAGGAAACTGATGCTGATTTATGGCGACAGAAGTCTGCCGTTATTCAGTGTGCAAATTGTGAATGAATGCTGTGACCTTCACCGGTGCAAAAAAGTTTGCTGTGTGCTGTGTAAACTAATTGAGAATCTGTGTTAAGGGATGGTGTTTGTCATTTCCGGAAGCGGTTTGCTTTGAATTGTGTACAGTTGGGAAACTTTTGGAGACCTTCCGAAAATAATTAATCAAACAAATCTAACAAGCATATTCATGTTTAATTCATTATATTGTAATAAAAATGTTTGAGGATGAAATGAAGATCCTGTATGTTTACATTCAAACATTTTCCATCTGCGAGGAGTATTATAGCACTGTTTGGTTAATAATTACACTTTAAATAAATAAATAAAGTATATGTATTTATAAAATGTATTTACACGTATTTGTGTCATTGCTTGCCTAAAGTCTACATTTAAATAATGGTTAGAAGCATATATATGCTCATATGCATGTGTGCTTTTTCCCATCACTACCTTATTTATCTTCTATGCAAATTACAGTCACAGCAAACAAGTTCTTCTTAAAATATGTATTTGAAGTAAACATTGCCCAAAGTGGTGCAAGTGTTGCATTTCTTTAAGCAATATATATTTTTTGGATGTTGTGTTGCCATGCTAATTTCTGTTGAGAACAAACAGCTTATACCAATATTTAGAATAGATTTGGAAAGTCACTGTATATAATAATAATCACAATAATAATTATTATTATAATTATTGTTAATAATAGTACTAAATAATAATAATAATAAGAATAATGCTTAGAATGATGATGATAATGAATGTCCTTATTGTTGTTGCTTGTTGATAGGATAAAGGTCAGTATTATTATTATTGTTGTTATTATTATTATTAGAGATGCAGTTTGAAAGGAAAGGCAGCCGGTCTCCTTGTACACTCAGCTGTGCGACTGCAGTGGAATGACCCAGGAGGTTTTCCGCAGGGGAAGAAATAACGAATGGGCCGCAGCCTTAGCAGGCGCACAGCGCTGGGGCCACAGCCGCGCTCCGGCATGTGCGGCCCCGGGGACCCCACGCGTTTTCCGCCACCGGCCCCAGGAAATCCCCCCCAAACTCATCTACATGAAAAGGGCCGTGGCCACATGGATCAAGAGCAGCAACACTGGTGTTAGACTAAAATCAGAAACACCAAATCAAGGCAGGGGGATGGGAGGAGGGGGGGGGGGGGGTGTTGTTTCTATTTAATGTCTCTTTAAAGACAATAGAATGTTTATTGATCCTCATTCCATATGTGCTGATTACCGATGAGCAAGGTCTCTTGTGTGTTTGTGAGGAAGGTCGCAAAATGTGATTTTTCTGTGTCGGCAGCTATACACCCCTTTTTTTTTTTTTTGGATATACATATTTATGCTCGGACAACCCCGCATCTGACGTTACCCTTGATGCACTTGAACCCTTTGACCTCTTCCCTTTTCGTCTTCGATTCCCATGATCCCCCAGAAAACGGTAATTGTTTACGCAGCACTGCCCCTGATTATCTATCGTAGCTCGGCATGGGTTGTGCTGTCGAGTCGTTTAGCGTTTCCTGTTTGGGCTGGGATTCAAAGTGCGGGCTGTAGCATCCTCCTCGCCGATACTCAGCCGTCGCTGGAGAGAGGCATATGGGGGAAGAGCTCTCTCGCTGCATTCCGCTGCCAAAGGGGCCACTGCCAGTCTGCGTGCACCTGGGGGGGGGGGGGGGGGGCAGGGTCTAATAAATGCCTTTTGCAGACACTCGACTTTTCAAAGATCTCCATTTATAACCTTTACTGGTCTCCGTAGGATCATTACAACCATTAGACTGTGGACTCAGCAACTGTTTCAGCTCCCTCCTCGGCTAGCGCAGCCGAGACTTTATTTTTCCTCCTTCCTTCGTTTTTTTTTTCTTTTTTTTTCTTCAAATGCCTGTTGGGAAGCCTGCGTGTGCAATATAAGCGATTTCCCTCCGATCGTTCAGTAAGTAAATGGAACGCTTCTTTTTCTGCCCCGTTATTTAAAAAAAAAAAAAAAAAAACGAAGACGGAAAAAAAAAATTGTGTCCTTTGATACCCCTTCCTCCATCAAACCGCAGTAATCCAGATTTACACACTTTAAAACCTCAGCTATCTCCACCTACCATCCGAGGAGATGGAGTAATTAAATTGGTACTTTTTACAAGTCGTACTCAATAAATCTGAATAAATTAACAAGGCATTACTAAGACTGCTACATTAAATTTGCATAGTGCGTTTAATGAATATGCAACTGCAAGTGAAAAGGTCTGCTACTGTGAACCCTCCAAATTAGCATAACTACTTCCAGCATGTTTCTTAAATAATGCACTCATTTGCACATCACTGAGTTGGCTAATTCTAACTTCAGTCAGGGTAGCCTTGTAATTAAGACTCTTGCTTTAATTTTTAATGAAGTTTATGTTACATCAATCCTGACAGTAATGAGGGGGACATGGAAACAAAAAGGCTGCTAATAATTAAATTCACAAACCAGTTCGAGGGATAATAATTCCTGAGGAGAAATTACATGACTAATTATTAATTAAATATTCATACTATTGCAGAGGCTGGCTCACTTAACTGCTCGCCTTGTTGCCAGTAATGCTGAGAAGCAAAATGCCTTTTCTACAGCCATCCTGACTTGAAGGTCTCGGATCCATTTTAGTGCGCGATTAATCATGATGACACCCAGGATAAAATGCTTTTAATTGGTCTCATTTTACTGAGCTGAGGAATCACCTCCATGGGTGTAGTTCCTGTTGAGTTCTTTGACAAAGTTTAAAAGCACAAACACTGCTCTGTTCAGATTGTTTGACCTATTTTTTTTATTTTTTATTTTTACTAGTATGGGGGAGATCCTGTCATTCCACAGAGAGCTCTTCCTTCCAACATTCAGCGCTGATTGTAAGGCTGTCTTATTTCGTACCCCACAACTTATAACCTTTTTTTAAAAGAGGTGAATGGAAATGTTGTGTGAAGAGAAAAAAAATAACACTGCGTTGACATACTTTGCAAGGCAAGGCCACACCAAGTTGCAGCTCAATTGACCCAACCCTGCAACTTAAAGGTATTTACTACCTAGATCATCCAGCAGCTTTGCTGAATATTTGTCATGCCACCTGTAAAAAAAAACAGATGTAAAAGCATCATGGACTAATCTTTTAGCTTAAACAAATAATTCTGACACACATTTCATGTTTATGCCATTGTCAGTATACCCCTGAAAGAGGAAACATTTGAGTTCTAGCTAAATAGGAACCATGCTATTGAAAGTGTTACGATCCTGATACGGGACGAACCCAAGTGCAACGACCAGGAGACAGATTACAGAAAGTGGAACTTTATTAAGCGTTGGGGTGGTCCCAAAGCTGTACACGGGAGCAAAACAGGTTAGTTAGTTAACACAGGATAGCGTCCAACTGAGGACTGCTCCAAGCCGGAGCTGGACTTGAAGAAACACGGAACTGTTCCAAGCCGGAACTGGACTTGAACGGAGGTGTCTAAAACACCGGAACTGGACTGGAACTGGACTGGAACTGGACTGGAAACTGGATCGGAACTGGACTGGAAACTGGACCGGAAGGTCCACTCAGGAAACGGGAACGGCACGGAACTTGTTCCAAGCCGGAACTGGACTTGAACGGAGGTGTATAAAACACCGGAACTGGACTGGAACTGGACTGGGAACTGGACTGGAAACTGGACCGGGAGGTCCACTCAGGAAACGGGAACGGCACGGAACTTGTTCCAAGCCGGAACTGGACTTGAACGGAGGTGTCTAAAACACCGGAACTGGACTGGAACTGGACTGGAAGCTGGACCGGGAGGTCCACTCAGGAACCCAGGGGACGGCACGGAACTTGTTCCAAGCCGGAACTGGACTTGAACGGAGGTGTCTAAAACACCGGAACTGGACTGGAACTGGACTGGAAACTGGACTGGAGCTGGACTGGAAACTGGATCGGAACTGGGCTGGAACAGGACTGGAAACTGGACCGGGTAGCTTGAGTAACCGGGCAGAAAGCAGAGGTTAAAGGCAGGGTGTTGTGACAGGACTGTAGCTGGTGAATGCACCGCCGAGTTGGAAGGTGCGGCGTAGCTCGGGCAATACTGGCGTAAGCCGGCTGGCATGCAGAGGTCCTGGTACCGCAACACGAGTACGGGAGGTACGTAACACGGGGAGGACAAACACAGCTGCGGGAAGACTGGAACTGCGGCGTCTGGAGGTTTTGAAGGGAAACAGGTAAATGCATGCAGCAGCGAAAGATTAGCAGAGATAGCTACCAGTCAGGAAACCAGGCGAACAGGTATGAACCAGCAGGCTCACAAACACTGGACCAGAAACGGGATACGAAACAAACACGGTAGGTTAGTCAACGAACTGGCGCTGAATAGCAGCCAGCCAGGGGTTTAAATGGTGCAGGAAGTGAAGGAGAAAACGAGAAACAGGTGTGATGTTAAATCAGGAGTGATTGCCGAAGCACAGCAGTGAGGAATGTGAGTAACGAGAGGGGCGAGTGATAGGCGGAAGCTAAAGTGGAAAATGAAACCAAAAGTACCCGAGGGAGACGCCCAGTCCACAGCCAGGAGGGAAACACGGACAAGGGATCCAACATGACACGGAAGGAAACAAGGAAAACATGGAAAACGGACAGGACGGGAACGGAACGTTACAGTACCCCCCCCTCAATGTACGCCACCTGGCGTACCCGGAGGCCTGGTCTTGTCAGGGAACTGTTCGTGGAAGTCTTGGATTACTGAATGATCCAAGATCAGGCTCTTGTGGAGCCACGACCTCTCCTCAGGACCGTACCCCTCCCAGTCGACGAGGTATTGGAAACCCCGGCCCCTGCGGCGGATATCAATAACACGGTTCACCGTGTAGGCCGGGGCGTTGTCAACAACTCGGACGGGAGGAGGCGGGATGGTAGGGGTACTGAGGGGGCTGGAGGAGACAGGCTTAACCTGGGACACATGAAACACAGGGTAAACTTTGAGGGAGGCGGGGAGGGAAAGTTTAACAGACACCGGGTTAACTAGACAAATGATGGGGAAGGGACCAATAAAACGGGGCTGAAGCTTTCTGGATGAAGAGGGAAGGGAGATGTTTGCAGTGGAGAGCCAGACCTGCTGACCGGCCCTATACTGTGGGGCTGCGGTCCTGTGAAGGTCCGCCAGACGTTGGGAGCGGGAATTGGCGTGAAGGAGTGCGGTGCGTGTGAGTCTCCAGATGTTTTTACAACGAAGGACATGGGCCCTAACAGAGGGGACAGCTATCTCGGCCTCCTGGGTCGACAGAAGAGGGGGTTGATAGCCTAAAGCACACTCAAACGGGGATAGGCCAGTAGAGGCACTCTTAAGGGAGTTATGTGCGTACTCGACCCAGGGGAGAAAACGGCTCCAAGAGGCAGGATTGCGCACTGTAACGCACCGCAGGGCGGCCCCCAGGTCCTGGTTCGCCCTCTCTGCCTGACCATTAGACTGGGGATGAAAACCCGAGGAAAGACTAGGAGAGGCACCCAGGGCTGCACAGAACGCCCTCCAAACTCGGGAGGAGAACTGGGGCCCACGGTCTGACACGATGTCAGAGGGGATCCCGTGCAGCCTGACCACGTGTAGCACCAAGAGCTCAGCGGTTTCAAGGGCGGACGGGAGCTTGGGGAGGGGAACAAAGTGAACCGCCTTGGAGAACCGGTCCACTATTGTCAGAATGACGGTGTTACCTTCTGACAACGGCAGACCGGTTACGAAGTCCACACCAATGTGACTCCAAGGACGGCCAGGGACGGGGAGGGAAAGGAGAAGACCGGAGGGAGGCTGGTGGGAAGCCTTGCTCCTGGCGCACACCGAGCAGGCCAGGACGAAGGCACGGGTATCCCCTTTAAGGGTAGGCCACCAGAAACTCCTCCTGACGAGGGCGATAGTTCTGGCGACACCTGGGTGACATGCCAGGCACGAGGCGTGAACCCATTCGAGGACCTGGGAGCGGACGGAATCGGGGACAAAAAGACAGGAGTTAGGGTTATTGCGGGGGTCCGGTTGGGAAGTCTGGGCGGCCTTCACAATGCCCTCAATCTCCCAGGAGACCGCAGCCACCACACAGGAGGCCGGCAAAATGGGCTCCGGATCAGCAGGACTGGAGGGAGGGGAAAAAATGCGGGACAGGGCATCTGCTTTAATATTACGGGAACCAGGGCGGAAAGAAACAGAGAAATTAAAGCGTGCAAAAAATAACGACCATCTAGCCTGACGAGAATTGAGCCTCTTGGCAGATCTTAAATAAATGAGGTTTTGATGGTCGGTAAAAACAAGAAAAGGGGTACCTGCCCCCTCCAGCCAGTGGCGCCACTCCTCAAGAGCCAGTTTTATCGCCAGCAGTTCCCGATCCCCGACATCGTAGTTCCTCTCGGCGGAGGACAGCCTCCGGGAGAAGAATGCGCAGGGATGGAGCTTGCTATCAGAGGCGGACCGTTGAGACAGAATGGCCCCCACGCCGGTGTCGGAGGCATCCACCTCAACGACAAACTGCCGAGAAGTGTCAGGGTGAAGGAGGATAGGTGCTGAGGAAAACCGAGCCTTGAGTAGCTCGAAAGCTCGCTGGGCATCGGAATTCCAACAGTAAGGCAGGGCAACGGAAGTGAGTTTAGTCAGGGGAGCAGCAATGGAACTGTAATTGCGAATAAAGCGGCGGTAGAAATTTGCAAACCCCAGGAACTGTTGAAGGTGCTTGCGGGAGGTGGGTTGGGGCCATTCTGTCACCGCCTTGATTTTCACAGGGTCCGCCCGGATACTGCCCTCCTCGATAATGAAGCCGAGGAACGGGACCGTGGAAGCGTGGAAGGAACATTTCTCAGCCTTAACAAATAGCTGATTCTCCAACAGCCGCTGGAGAACCTCTCGAACGTGACGGACATGCTCCTGCGGGGATTGAGAAAAAATTAAAATATCATCGATATAAACAAAAACGCTCCTCCCTAGGAGGTCCCGCAGGACGTCGTTCACCATGCTCTGGAAGACTGCTGGGGCGTTAGTAAGGCCGAAAGGGACCACCAGGTATTCGTAGTGGCCCAACGGGGTATTAAAAGCAGTCTTCCACTCGTCCCCCTCACGGATACGCACCAAGTGATACGCATTCCGGAGGTCGAGCTTGGTGAACGTCACAGCTGGAGAGAGGGCTTCAAAGGCGGTGTTAATGAGGGGAAGAGGGTATTTGTTACGGATGGTGACCTGGTTGAGGCCCCGGTAGTCGATGCAGGGTCGCAGGGAGCCATCCTTCTTCCCAACGAAGAAGAACCCTGCACCGACTGGGGATGAAGAGGGACGGATAATACCCGAAGCGAGGGAGTCGTGGATGTATTCCTCCATGGCTAGTTTCTCCGGTCCAGACAGACTGTAGAGGCGTCCCGATGGCAGTTTAGCTCCAGCCAGTAGGTCAATGGCGCAGTCATACGGCCTGTGAGGAGGTAAGGACAGAGCACGTGATTTAGAAAATACTTGCGCGAGGTCGTGATACTCGCTGGGAACATTCGTTAAATCCGGTATAGGTTGCATGGAACAGGGTTTACTGGGCCCCGGAGGGGGTAGTGCAGAACGGAGACAGCTGGCTAGACAGTGGGCACTCCACGCCAGGATGCGACCGGCTTTCCAGTCAATATGGGGATTGTGGAGGCGAAGCCAGGTCTGACCTAAAACCAGAGCAGATTGTTGGGAGTTAATCAGTAATAGCTGAATGGACTCCCGATGATTGCCAGATAGAACTAATTGGATAGGAACGGTGGAGTGGGTAACTAACCCCAAACTCCTACCGTCCAGAGCTAGAGCTGAAATGGGTGAAGTGAGACGTTCCGTGGGAATGCCGGCCCTCCTGGCGAAGGTGATATCCATGAAGCTGGCGTCAGCTCCGGAGTCAATTAGGGCCGAAGAAGATAGGGTCTTGTCCCTCCAAAGGAGAGTAGCCTTGAACATGAGGCGGTCCTGGGCAGCATGGTTGGGGACGATGGGGCTCGTCAGTACGCCCAGTCTTACTGGCGAGCCCCTTCTTTTGGGCGAATGGGACAGGAGGCGATCTGATGGCCAGGCTTGCCGCAATAGAAACAGGATCTGGTGCGCTGACGGCGCTGACGCTCCTCGGGATTGACCGCAACTCTGCCCAGTTGCATGGGCTCTTCCTCGGACCCGCCCGTAGGCGCCCGAGATCCAGTGAAGGAGTGTGAATGAACATTAGAGACGACGGAGGGCGAATGACGCCCGGAACTTCCTCCCCGCTCCCGGGCCCGGATGCGGAGACGATTATCGATGGCTATAGCGAGGCTGATGAGGCTATTAAGGGAGTTGGATTCCTCCCGAGTGGCAAGCTGGTCCTTGAGTTCCTCGCTGAGAGCTTGGCGGAAAGCCCCCTGGAGGGAGGCGTCATTCCATCCTGACTCCGCGGCGAGGGTACGAAACTGAATGGCCATTTCTGCGACACTGCGGTTGCCTTGGCGAACTTGAAGCAGACGCTGGGTAGCGTCACGTCCACAGGTCGGGTGTTCAAACACACGTCGCATCTCTGCCGTAAAGGCTGCGAAGTTGCTGCATAACGGAGCCTGGCTGTCCCAGATGGATGTAGCCCACTCCAGGGCGCTCCCTCCCAGGCTGCTCATAATGAACGCGATCTTGCTGGAGTCGGAGGCGAAGGAGGAGGGCTGCATCCGAAACACTATGTCACATTTAAGTAGAAATTCACGACATCTCCCCAACCCCCCGCGATATAACTCGGGGTGTTGTACACGGGGCTCACGGCTGGAAGTGGGAGCCGGTGCCTCCGGATGGGGTTCGGGAGAGGAAGGAGTAGGGTTGGCTGGAATCCGTAGTAGCGGTTGGTGGAGCGAAAGTTGGGATACTTGCTCCGTGATGCCCCTAACTACTTCCAGCACATCATCCAGACGGCGACCCTGTTGGTCGCTGATCGCAGTTTGGCAGGAGAAGGCGTGGCGAATCTGTTCCAGATCGGCTGGGTCCATATTGTAGGCCAGTTCGTTCTGTTACGATCCTGATACGGGACGAACCCAAGTGCAACGACCAGGAGACAGATTACAGAAAGTGGAACTTTATTAAGCGTTGGGGTGGTCCCAAAGCTGTACACGGGAGCAAAACAGGTTAGTTAGTTAACACAGGATAGCGTCCAACTGAGGACTGCTCCAAGCCGGAGCTGGACTTGAAGAAACACGGAACTGTTCCAAGCCGGAACTGGACTTGAACGGAGGTGTCTAAAACACCGGAACTGGACTGGAACTGGACTGGAACTGGACTGGAAACTGGATCGGAACTGGACTGGAAACTGGACCGGAAGGTCCACTCAGGAAACGGGAACGGCACGGAACTTGTTCCAAGCCGGAACTGGACTTGAACGGAGGTGTATAAAACACCGGAACTGGACTGGAACTGGACTGGGAACTGGACTGGAAACTGGACCGGGAGGTCCACTCAGGAAACGGGAACGGCACGGAACTTGTTCCAAGCCGGAACTGGACTTGAACGGAGGTGTCTAAAACACCGGAACTGGACTGGAACTGGACTGGAAGCTGGACCGGGAGGTCCACTCAGGAACCCAGGGGACGGCACGGAACTTGTTCCAAGCCGGAACTGGACTTGAACGGAGGTGTCTAAAACACCGGAACTGGACTGGAACTGGACTGGAAACTGGACTGGAGCTGGACTGGAAACTGGATCGGAACTGGGCTGGAACAGGACTGGAAACTGGACCGGGTAGCTTGAGTAACCGGGCAGAAAGCAGAGGTTAAAGGCAGGGTGTTGTGACAGGACTGTAGCTGGTGAATGCACCGCCGAGTTGGAAGGTGCGGCGTAGCTCGGGCAATACTGGCGTAAGCCGGCTGGCATGCAGAGGTCCTGGTACCGCAACACGAGTACGGGAGGTACGTAACACGGGGAGGACAAACACAGCTGCGGGAAGACTGGAACTGCGGCGTCTGGAGGTTTTGAAGGGAAACAGGTAAATGCATGCAGCAGCGAAAGATTAGCAGAGATAGCTACCAGTCAGGAAACCAGGCGAACAGGTATGAACCAGCAGGCTCACAAACACTGGACCAGAAACGGGATACGAAACAAACACGGTAGGTTAGTCAACGAACTGGCGCTGAATAGCAGCCAGCCAGGGGTTTAAATGGTGCAGGAAGTGAAGGAGAAAACGAGAAACAGGTGTGATGTTAAATCAGGAGTGATTGCCGAAGCACAGCAGTGAGGAATGTGAGTAACGAGAGGGGCGAGTGATAGGCGGAAGCTAAAGTGGAAAATGAAACCAAAAGTACCCGAGGGAGACGCCCAGTCCACAGCCAGGAGGGAAACACGGACAAGGGATCCAACATGACACGGAAGGAAACAAGGAAAACATGGAAAACGGACAGGACGGGAACGGAACGTTACAGAAAGACTTGAACTGGTCATTTGTCTAACCTCTCTCAGATGGTCCACGCAGGCTTGCATTTAGCCAAAGATACCAGAGATGGTGTGGCTGGTTGTCAGCTCTTTTGTTGAAGTGGCACAGGACGTGGCACAGGAAGTGGCACAGGAAGTGGCACACAGTCCATCCAAATAAAGTGGAGGTTCAAAGAACAGAATGGTTAAGAACACCTGCACATTTTTTTCTGACATAATTCCTTAATGCTTTGGAAGGAAAACCCGTTAACACCTGTTTAACACCGAATAAATCCCATTTTAACGTTTGTTTTGTTTATAATATGTCGTTGCTTTTTTTGATGTAGTTTACCAGTGGAAATACAGTATGTAACAGGTTTACGACCGATAAATATGAATGTTTATGTTCAGTACTTCCAGCTGTGTCATATCTTTACCGTTGCTTTGGCTGATTAACCTAAAGATTGATCATGCATTTCTACCAAACCAACAACGCACATTTACCTGGCTAAATTAATTGTCTTGACTGGTGCTCAACGCTCTCGGAATGAACGTGACGCATCTAAAGGACTTTGAGCAAACGGGGAAATGGCTTCTCGGTACTCATTCGTGCGATCAACGCGCACAGGTTTTTCTCCGTCTCTCTCCAAACGGTTTATCTTTTTCTCCCGTTTGTCTTTTTTTGTCACTGTTTTTCAAACGGGAGGCCCATGCATCACAGTTGCGTGTTCAGCGACCGTACGGTCGCACTAAGGGGGCGCATAAAGAACGCTGCCACAATATTAGCATTCAGAGAGTAAATGCACTTTATCTCCTGAAAGCGCAGTGCTAAACATTACCAGGTCAGGGCATCTAAATCCATCTTTCTATTAATTTGCTCTATTTCATACATCAAAGTGAATTCCTATTAGGTCCATTACTATAAAACACAGGGCAGAGGTCGCCTCCAGCCATAACTTCTTCTTTTTTTCCCAGCTGCTCCTTGACAGGCTTTTAAGGCATTATTACGGAGCACGCCACTTCATAACATTTTGATGTGTTTAATAAGACCTAAAAATCCAGGCATGGGATGCTTCCTTCTGAAAACTAACACCTCGTGGCACTGTCTGTGCGTCTTTGAGCTATCCCAGCTAATATGCCTAATTGTACGTCATAATCTGTCCTCAGAGCTATGTGATGTTCTCTTGAGGTTTGTGTAATGCAAGCGTTCGTCTCAACCCCTTCTCTTCATGATCCTGTCAGTGCCACCACGTCCTACTTAAGTCTTCCCATTCGCGTGAATATTCAAGGGTCTGAAGAATGAAGGACGCAATAACGTAACACTGAATTGGCTTCAAAATACATTTTCTGGATGTAGTTTTTCTCAGTATGTTAGAATATATTTCACGTATACTTATGCACTCAACCCTTATTATGAAAGAGATGTATTTGGGGCCATCAAAGTGTGAATTTGGTGAGGACTGGATTCAGTCAGAATTTGCCACCGACTTTGACGCACTATTTTAGTGTAAATTTTTCTCTTAACAACCTCAGTTTGGTGAGTTAATTTGGGCGATTACTGAACTAGACAAATACATATGTATAGATGTATTTGTGCAGAAAGAATACATTTACACATACCAAAAAATGCACTGTACATTTGTGTAGACATCAAGAGCACTCTATACAGTGTTTTGTGTGTGTACAATATGGAATGGATTCAGAATCTATAATCTTTTGCAGAGAACACACACCGGCTGGAAAAAGTTCAGTCTCAGGTGATATCTTGTGTGAGTTTGTGATTTCATTTATTTATATTGCCGAGGCAATTTAAGAAGTAACGGCTGTGGTGCAGTCACTAGTGCAGTTCAGAAGTGCAGTCACTAATTCTCCGGCCCTGAAATGCGCAGTGAGAATGGGGGAAAAATAATTTCTTGTCTTTTCTCATTAAGGTTGTCTGCAGTTGTAAAACATCCTCATTGCTGCCATGTTTAATTGAACTGCGGAAACGCAATATCAGTAAGGCTTAGGGATAAATAACCAGAGCTCCCATTGGGTCTCACCGAGAATCTATTGATGTTTCACAAATCCCAGTCAGTACAAACCTAATTGAGTTCCCATGCTGAATTACCTTGCATCTAAATGGCATTCAGGTCCACAAATGGAATAATTAGAATTGAGAAAATGGGATGTATCAAGTGTTGTCCCAAGTGACAATAAGACATGGGTATTCACTCAATTGACTGCTTTTATGAAGCAAATCAGGCAACAAGCACTGATTTCTGAAATGGAAACAGTTCATGAATTTATATTGATTCCAAAACATTGACTGTTTTCCCCTCTGAGGGAAAGGTAAAAATGATTGATACGATAAATATATTAAAAAACGACACTAACTCAAGCAAATAGGCATTCTCTGTGTGTTTCGAGAGCAAAATGGATGGTGGTGATTATTATTTCTCCAAAACATTATTATTTATTTGATTTTTAATTTATATAGTTTGCATTGATTATATAGTGATGGACGGTCCAATACATGTGTACAGTGTACAGATTCAGTCACATTACTTACCTTGTAGTCCTCATACTTCCCATTATTATCAAAGTGATTGTGTGAGCTGTGCACCTTTTAAAATGGATTCTCATTTATATCCAGGTAAGCACAGATGTACCTGCAGAGCTACCATTAGTGTTCCCCAGGCTAATGGTGCTTTTTTTAATAATGCTTTTTTTCTTTTGCTAAAATGTGTTGAAATCTCCAAAAAATATTCACTTGGCCTGTATTTTATATGAAAAAAAGTAACGGCATCTGCCGCCTCAACAAAGTCCACCGTACGGTAAATATACCTTAGGTCAAATTTGTTATAACTGCTTATAACTGTTCTTTGCTTATCTTTGTTTAATCAGCCAAAAACATCCACAGTGTGCCCTTACTGATTGTAGTGCAGTGTTTTAAATGACTACAGCATTATTTCTGCAGAACACGACACAGGCCCGCTTCTTGCGCTGGTTTTGAAATGTAGTGCAGGTTTTTCCAAGCGCTGTGGACTGGCTTGTGACTAGGTAAATGTTTGTCTGTGTACATGAATAGAAGCACATTCCCGAGCCCATCACATCCCCGGCACAATATCAACAAACCTTTGAAACTGTAATGAATCTCCACTCCAGCACTGGCTGACTATTCAATTTAAACCACATTTAGGGTACTTCACATTCAAGTAATCACTTCAGTACAGTAATTAGCTCATTTCCAGTCCTCCAAAAGCAACCCACTAATTTTTGTAATCAGCCTTCATTTGGTTAATCGCCGGTTTAATTGATTTAATTACGTCGATCTGCCAAATGGTTCAAGTATAAACCTTGTTTTGTGAAGACGGCTACTGGTGTGGGAAGTGCTGGGAATTCTTTTTAAATCCCGCAGTTTTTAAACCAACAAGGCGGGCGGGATTTGTTTAGGGAAACGTCTCCCGCGCTCGGGAAGGCCTTCGGGGTGTTGGGCAGCAGTCAGAATGGCCTCGCTCGCTGCGGCGTTCCTCTCCCTTGTCCGCGTGGACTCCAACGAAGGCTGTAATCCCACGAGCGCAATCACACCTTTCCTTTTCCTGCATGCAGTCGTCTTTATCTTTCTCCGCGACAAGTTTTGGTCGCGAAAAGCTTGTGGCATTGTATTCAGCCTGCCTGGTGTGCTGGGGATGAACCAGAGTGCTGGATTTCGCTCCTGTCTGAGTGCACTGGCCATATTGCACAGGCCGAGTCTTACTGCACGTGCAATGCAAAGGCCCCCTAAAGCTCTGTCTTCACAAACTATAGGAAAGAATTACAAATGCAACTGTGCATGGCTACCAGTTGCATGGTCTAATGAATTGTTATGAAAAAGGAGAAAGGATAAATGCTTTGGCTGCTTATATCTATGCTACATACGGATTAGCCACATTTAGTCTCTATTTAGACAAGCCTGCACCTAGGCTACATCAAAACCAGTGGCAGCTGGTAGACTATAAAGCCAAGAAGGTCATTCTAGACTATGTCTGATAGCCACCTGGAATCCTGGGGATTGTTTGTGACATGCAAGCTAACATCTGGGAGATGCAATCATTTATAGGCGATCATTCCCTCTCTTTTTAAAGCATTTCAAATAGTGTGTGAACAGTGTTTACAAAAGAAATCAACAACTCAGCAATGTCTTGCCCCTGACTCAATTTATTTCAATGACAGCAAGTGGGTGAACATTCCTTGTACATTCCATTCATTGAGAATATATCTCAGTTGGTTAACATAAGCTATTTTCTAACATGCAGATGACAGTTGGTAAATAAAACCATGCCCGTCACATACCAATTATTCCACTTTAACAAGAATTAAAAATAATTAAGCTATTTTAAGATAGATTTGAGCTATTCTCATATACCAATATCCAATGGACTCCGTGGACTCACTGTGCATGTCCAATGCTTATATAGGGGATTAAGCAATAGAGGTGAAATTCATGAAAAGAGATGATTGGTTGTTTTGAAGGTGTCTGAACAGGGGCTATGACTATTGGTCCTCATAAGGTCCTGTCTTACCACCCCTGCAGGCGGGGCTCTCTATAGGCAGACGTGAAGCCAGGCTTCCAGGTAGCTAAATTCACATCTCGTGGTTATCACCCGATCAGAGACATAAAAAGGGCTGATTGAATTGAACAATTTAAGCAACATGTTTAGAGGAGGTTTCCATTGCCTCCTTTGGGCAGCTTCCACTGATCTTAACTAGCCTCCTGCATAGCTGTTCCAGCCCACATCTGGATAATCTCACATCTAGATGGAGCCGTCAAATGACCGCAACCTGACATGTTGTTTCTGATGACATAATCACGCACAGCCATGGGAGGAGGCCGTCCAACGCCTGACTATTGAGCGCAGATGCTTATTGGTTTAACTCGGGACACACTTAGCATGTGTCGTCATGTGTGGAAAATGAGGTAGATTTATATGTTTAGATGGGCGTATGGCTGGATGTTTTACAGACGTCCTTAAAGAAGTGCTTTACGAGTGCTGCTCATTGCTGAAGGTAGACAGTGGCAGTGTCCCACGTAGGCCCAGTTACTTAAACATGAACCTGCCTCCATCCTATCTAACATAGTGTAGAATGTCAATTAAGGAAGGGAGCGCGTGTTTGAACAGGGTTGCCGTTTGGTGTGAAGCGCCCCCCCCGCCGAAATGCCTCCAAAATGTCCCATGAACCCACCGTTGAGCTGTTCCTGAGAGTCAGATCACATAAGGGTTAAGGGGCACTGCGGAGCGACTGGTCACTCCAGAACAGATGTCTCCATGGAGACTTAACCCCACAACACTTGTTGTTAACTGTATATCATCCCACACCTACGACTGTATGGCGTTTTCTCTCTGCTCCTTCTCTGTCCTAAAATTTGCCCTCTTTTCTGATGATACTGTTTTTTTTAGGTTTTTTTGTGTCTCACGCTGCCGTCAAGGCGGCGATGGGTTTTCTGAAACTCAATTATTTGGGATTGTAATGGCTGTGCGGGGGGTGGCAGGTGGGAGCAGACATTTCCCCAGTAATGATCAGAATTAGGCTCTTCAATCCGAACCTGCGTGTCTGGCTGTGACGCGCTGTGGTCTTTTGTTCCATCCAGTGGTACTTGACATTTGTGAGAGGCGTGGGCTGCGGTTCGCTCTGATAACGCGAGGCGCAGATCCAGGGCCGCATTAGCTCTGCTCCTGATTGCAAGGAGGCCTAATAAGAACACCATTATCTCCTGTTTCTCCACTCTGGCATACCTCTGCAAGAATTGAGAATAGTCTCTAGTAATCATGTTGATGGTCATTTCAACTAGCCTGCAGTTCTACCCCCCCTCCCCAGTTTTTTTTTTAAAGGACAGTTTTGATTTAATAAATTATTATTATTATTATTATTATGGTTTTGCACTTATATAGTGCCTTTCATCTCAGCATCTCAGAGTGCTGTGCAGAAACTCAATCGGTCTCAATGAAGTGACATTGTGTTTTGAAAATATGGGAACAGCAAATAAAACTATGCGTGTGTCTGGGGGCTTATATTCGTATATATTTCTGAAGATCTCAAATTTGAAGAAATGTTGCATACTGGGCTTTCTAAAGTATAGTGCTTTGGGTCCAGGTATTTCCTATAAGCACAGAGTGTTTGCTGTTTAAACTGCAGAAGCTTAATAGAAACACACTGGGAGAATAAGTACATAAATAAAGACATTTTAACATATTACCAGGCTCTTCCCCTTATTATACAAACCCCAATTCCAAAAAAGTTGGGACAGTATGTAAAATACAAATAAAAGCAGAAAGCATTGATTTGTAAATTGGGATGGCAGGTATGCCATCCGCCAAGTTACGGCTTGGCGGGGCATGCCCCATACTTATACAGCACCGAGAGTTTGGCAATTTTCAGGGTTTCCTACAGACGTAACCACAATGACCATAGACACACAGCCCTTAAAAACATGAACTTCTGTATGTTCTGACCTCATGTAACCACACAGAATTCAGATACAACTTCACACATCCACACAATAAAGCCCCAAACTTGGGTTATTTTGCCGTTTTTTCTCCTTCCTCTTCCGCTTCTTCTTATTCTTCTTCTTCTTCTTATTCTTCTTCTTCTTCTTCTTCCCATTTTCCTGCCAAACTGCCTGCCTCCGTCGCGATGTTATCCAATGGGGAGAATTATTATTTGAGGGTATGGTCCGTATACCTGCTCATCAAGCAATAAAAACGCTTCATACTAATGTTTTTTAATGTTAATGTAGCTAATGGCTTCATGCTTTCCAAGAAGTTACTGTGGCTTAGTGGTTAAGACTGCAGCCTCTCCCACAGTCGATAGTGGGTTCGAGCCCAGCAGGGCACATGTATTTTCCACAAAAACAATGCAACTGTTAAGTACTTTTCATTTCTTAGACTGGTTATTATTTTCACATTAACACATTAACATATTTTTATTGCAAAGGCAAAAGAGGTTTCCAATATTAACTGTTCAATGTTTCACTTGTATTTCACTTGTACTATATCACACCCTCCCCAAACCGGACGCTCGCTCTTTTCTGGTTTGGGGAGGGTGTTACGCTCTGCTCTTGTGGTCATGACTGACTGAAGTCCGAACCTCAACGTACCCTTGCCTCGGCCAACATTTCTTTATTCATTCATTTCCTCACTTCTGCTCTGTTCACTTTATCCTTTTCACACATAACACAATGTCACCATAAAATAAACTACTAGGAAAATTAAGAATTTACGATAATACATTAAGAATTGACGATAGCCTACTATAAGCTGCAATCCCTTAAGACATCGTATTTATAAACCTCCAATTCCCTAAACATATATGATTCATGGTTAGTCACTTTTAAAAAATGACTATAGCCTCCGAACATTGCTCTAATCTACGGTACTCTGCAGACAATGTATCTTACTGCAAACACTTTTAATTATAATTATAATCAGAAGAATAATCTCTGGTAAGCTACTTTCTTAGTAGTATCTATTGTTTTCTTGCTGGCTAAGATTCCTGGGAAATATGCGCTGTCCAATTAAGCTTGTTAGCCAACGTTAGTTTTGCCAGAGAAACGTCAGTCAGCTGCTAGTTAGGAAGCAGGTACAAGCTAGGCTACTACGAAGCGAATCAACATGCCTTACATCCATTGCACTACAGAAAACTAAACTAAACCTAGCTACATGGTTCGGTACCAAAAGATTTCCCGCAGACAACGTTAGACTACACTACCGTAAAAAAAAAAAAATGCGAAGGTATTATGCTGTGCTTATGAAGTTCGGCAGCTCGTAGCCCACACATGGAAGCTTGGAGTTACGCATCCGACAAGCCAGTGTTGAATAGCCTAATGTTATTTTTATAGAATACTAATACGCCTATTTTACAACTGTATTTCCATATTTTAGGCTGTATGTATTTCTTTGAGATACAATGTGTTTGCGTCTAGCCTATTGTGCATGCATGTCTCCATATAGACTTGGTTAATTAATTTACATGCTTCTTCATGATCTATAGTTCAGGTGGTGCTGTTCATTGTATTTCATTAGACATTAAATACAGCTAATCTACAAACTCTTTTAATGTAATTGTGGGCTATCGCTAATAGGAGAAATGTTATCATTCTCGTCAGTAGAGGGCATTATGGTTACGCAAATGTCTGCATGCATTTATTTGGAATGCATGTACTATTCTGTATGCATGTCTCTCTCGATGTCATTATCTTCATGCATTGTTCATCATTAGTTAGCTACCAAAAATAAGTGATATCTGAACAAAAACGTCTCCGACGTAAAAAAAAAGCCAAGTTACTCACGCATAGCCTACAGAGTGCTGTCTATAAGTCCTTAATTCCAACTTGCAAAAACTAGGCCTGCCTTTAAAAGTATTGATATCAAAATGTGGCGAAGTTACAACTAACAATATTGCCTATCGTAGCTCACACTAAATAAACTAGCTCTATTCCAAAGCAATGCTATCCAAACTTTCCTAAATTATTTAATGCAACTTGGCCCTGTGTTTCTTCATCTTACCATCTCAAGAGAATGTGGTCAATGAAACTGTATGTTCCACATCAAACTGCAAAATGAGAATAATTTATAGTGGAAACAAGTGATACAGATGTGTTGCACTTAGAAATTAAACAGACAAATTACGACACTATAGGGCATGTTTGAATAATTGTCTGCATCCACTCCTTTGGGTCTATGAAAAGCACAGAATTAATAAAATGTATTATTATGTATTTATTTATTTATTTATTTGGAATATTTGGATTTCTATCAAAACCTGTGTGGTCCTACAGAGCATAGATATCCTTGTGTTCACAAAATTATGTTTGCAAATATCATAACTATTATTATGTTAAGAAAATTAGTACTATTACGAAAGTCCGAATTTGATGCCTGTAACACGTTCCAAAAAAGTTGGGACGGGCAAAAAATAATAGACTGGGAAGTTTAAAAAAAAAACCTGTTTGGAACATTCCACTGGTAAACAGGTGATGCTATCATGACTGGGTATAAAAGGATATCAAAAGATATCTTATTTTCAGGTACACTTACAAGCGATACTATAAACTCTGCATTTGAATTGATCTCTGTGGGACGGGGTTGTTTCTCCTGACTTATTTTTCCATAGAGTTCAATAGGAAAATAAGTCAGGAGAAACAACCCTTGAAGTGATGCATGCATCCATATCTACTGCATATCTGCCAGCAGAGTGATGGTTTGAGGCTCGTTTAATACCTCAGACCCTTGATGACTTGGGCCATTTCGCCAACCATGGGTTCCATACTACCCATGTAGTTTACAGCTTAATCTAGTCCCACCCCCCAATTCCCATAGAGATCCATTCAAATGCAGAGAGCTTATAGTACGGATTGTAAGAGTACCTGAAAATAAAATATCTTTTGATGTCCTTTTATACCCAGTCATGATAGTATCACCTGTTTACATGTGGAATGTTCCAAACAGGTGTTTTTTTAACTTTCCAGTCTTTTTTTTGCCCCAGTCTCTTTTTTCTGAATTTTATTTGCCCCTGTCCCAACTTTTTTGGAACGTTTTGCAGGCATCAAATTCTGAATTATTGTATATTTACAAAAATCAATGAAGTTGATAAGGTAAAACATTAAATATATTTTCTTTGTACTGCTTTCAATTAAATATATATATCCCAACCTTTTTGGAATTTGTATGTCCAAGCAAGATCCACACACAAAGTAGCCATCCAAGTTCTATTCAACTTAATGAAAAGATTGATACTTTTTTTAATACATATTTTAATGGACTCAGTTAATACAGTGATAATTCATTTATTAAATGTCATTGAAACAGGTAGGTAAATAAACTTTTCTCTTTATAGTAACAAAATTGTCCCTCCAACAGCATGACTTAATGACACAGGCTGAGAGTATAGCACCTGCCAGGGGATGATGAATGCAGATCACTGTTCAGTTAACACCCCAGTCTAATCTAATAAATGTAAAGGCAGTTGGAACTAAAGCCAGGAGACACAGAGCCCCCTGAGGGCCAGGGGGTGGAAAAGGCTGCGTTTATGCACAGTTTGCGTACTCAGTGGACCCTCGCTTGATCCATTTAGTACACACACAAGTCTGGCTTTTCCATTTAGCCTCCTTCGTTTTTTTCTTTCTCCGAATGACACAGAACGTATGAAATGCGATTTCAATTAATGTCCTGTGATCTTTGCATCAGCATGAGGCGAACGCGAATGCGAGCGGATGCTAATGCTATTGGGAAAGAAAGTCTGCGTGGTGGTGCTCCCGCTGTGAACGCCCCTGTTGACTCAGGAAACCCTTGTTAGTCCAAAGGGGTGAAAGTCGCGCAAGTTTTTATTTATTTTTTTTACGTCAGCAATAGATTAATTGTGACCATTTTTATTGGGTCTTTTAATTTTTTTTCTCCTATCATTGGTGCTAGTGAATTAGTGCTGCACCACTTCCCTTTAGCCCACTGAGTGTTGAAGCATAAACTCTT